>JAVQIZ010158073.1:0-17599 GCA_036023535.2 Galaxias brevipinnis | reverse complement strand
TTTTAGGAGTTATTATACTTTTGTACTATGCTAATACTATTTTTATACTATTTTGATAACTTGAAATGTATTTTTGATCCGTTGTCCGTAAAATTTGTATCATTATGATGTTTGGCCTTTTAACTCAATGCTGAAACTCCCGCACTACAAATGTACCTTGTACCTTAAACGCGTTCCCCACCTTATCCTACAGCACAATCCACAGGAATTCAGGAATTTCTTAGCGCGCCCAAACTTTTCAAAGCAAGTTTTCTTCATGTTGATTAGCCACGTATGTCTGTTACACTCTCATGCAGGGAATGACGTGGCTTAGTTCTGACCCAGGAGATGCTGAAGAGACGGGACATCCTCGCCCTTGTGTTGATTGTGTTGCCTTGGACACTCCTCATCACTGTTTGGCACCAGAGCACCATCACCACTCTACTAGTCACTCGAAAGGGTAAAAGTCACTTACTATGCACAAGGATTAGCAATATTCAGTGACTGGCCACAATCAAATTTAGCTGTTTTGGATTTGGAGCACATGTTTTGTTTATTATTCTGTACAATATTGGTTGGTATTTCTCTTACAGTATATTATGTGAATAAGAGAACTAAAGAGATACGGATGGATCTAACCCTAATTGTTCAGAGTACTGTGAGCTTTTTTACGACGGTAGCCCATCACCATTGTTCCTTATAATCCTAGATGACAGACTTGAGAGCCGGTCTCACCCCAAGAGTGCCGTTGCCCACAAGGAGCGTTGCCCTGAGGGCAATAGGGACATTGTGGAGGTGGTGCGGACAGAGTATGTCTACAGCAGGTCCCCACCCTGGTCCGACGTGCTGCCCGCCATCCACATCATAACCCCAACCTACCAGCGGCCGGTGCAGAAGGCAGAGCTGACGCGGCTGGCCAACACCTTCCTCCTGGTTCCCAATCTGCACTGGATGGTGGTGGAGGACTCCCATAGACGCACGCTACTCGTCAGCAGGCTGCTCCAGAATACAGGGCTCAACTATACCCACCTCAACGTGGAGACGCCTAAAAATTATAAGGTGCGTGGGAACATACAAGACCCGAAGATTCCACGGGGCACCATGCAGAGGAACCTGGCCTTGCGCTGGCTCAGGGAGACCTTCAGTGTTAACAACAGCCAACCGGGGATTGTCTACTTTGCAGACGACGACAACACCTACAGCCTGGAGCTGTTTGAGGAGGTGAGTGGGCGAGGACATGGTTGCTGCTTCCCTGCATTCCAAATGTTTTGCAGTATAGGGGAAAAAAATTCTCCAGATCTCTGTTTTTAAAAAACGAGTTACCTTTTTTTTCATAGATGCGTTCAACAAGGAAGGTGTCCGTCTGGCCTGTGGCCTTTGTAGGGGGCTTACGCTATGAAAGTCCAAAAGTCAACGCCTTAGGCAAGGTGTATGGATGGAAGACTGTGTTTGACCCTCACAGGCCCTTTGCTATCGACATGGCCGGGTTTGCAGTGAATCTGCATTTGATCCTCTATAAGCCCCAAGCCTATTTCAAGCTGCGCGGAGTAAAAGGAGGGTACCAAGAGAGCAGCCTGCTGAAGGAACTAGTCACTATGAATGACCTGGAGCCCAAGGCCGCTAACTGCACTAAGGTGAGGAAAGTATGCCTCTATCTCATTATGCCAATTGTTTATTGAGCTTTATATACAGTGTTGATGCTAACATTGGTTGAATACTCTTGTCACTGCCAGGTACTTGTATGGCACACAAGGACAGAAAAGCCTGTGCTAGTACATGAAGGCGTGAAAGGATTTACAGATTCCGATGTGGAGATATAACGCTTCTTTCAATACAGGTAGAGACTGCAGAATGATTCATATTTAATGTATTAATAAAGAAGTTATAAATTATAAATGAGTGTAAATTAAAAATCAAATATGATAAATCACAATTATGTAACAAATTAGGTTTGCAAGATTAACCTTCTTTGATTGTTATTTCAGGTCACGAAACTTGGATTTCAAACAAACTGATTAAATCCTGAGGATCCATAAAGGGATGATCAGGGTATACTAGTGTATAATCTACACTTCAGCTAAACTCTCTACAGCTTGAATAAAGGGAGTCTTTACACTACAGGCAGAATATAATGTTTGTGAACATGCAAAAAATGATTTAAGCGCAATTACAAAAACGAAGAGACAATATTCTGCCAGGAGCTCTGACTGATAAGACAACGAAATTGAACCTGCAAAGAAGACTTCATTATTAGACCCAGAAAAAGGGATCAGGTCATTCTGACAACAGCAAGAGCAAACAGCCACTTGGAAGCATCTTCGACCCCACAAACCCAATCCAGCCATCCGTTCAGTATGAGGTATGGGCTTCTATTGTCCTGGACCGAACTGTTGTCTGGGCACAGAGCAGCACAGAAGGAGAATGGTCATTTGTGTGAAGCCAGTACTGACAAACAGACAGCATCAGTGATTCTTTTTATCCAACATGTTAAACTACACTTCTTTCTACAATTTCATGTTGGGACCAGAGACTCCAATCTACATGATTTATTTAAATTTTTTTATTTTAAATATACAGCACTCCACCCGTGTCAATCAAACTTTTAAAAGTGATATTATTTGAAACCCACATCAGCACAGTCACAGTAATACATGTATATAATGTCTTCCCTGATATCTCCTGTTTCTTTTCTCTTTTTTTTACTTGTCGCACGAAGGAAATTCCGTTGCTTCTAAAATGTATTTTAAAAATTACATTTATTAGGTTTCCCTATGATTGGAAATCTAACGAACATAAACGCCATGTACGTAATAAATGTATTTTCCATATCTGTTAATTTTCTTAAAACCAGTATAAATTCATCATTGCTGTAGGCCTCTTTAGGTATGAGTGTTCTTTTTGGTGAGCTTTTGTTACAATAAATTGTCCATTTATGTTCTTGTCTATCAAAGGATCCAAGTCATTGGATGTCCACAGCCATGCCAAGATCAGGAGTCTCCTCAAATACGATCTTCAATTCAGCCTCTTGCTCCTCAAACACCACCACCTGAGCAGTAAACACATGAGGTGATGGACTTTAGAGGGACTCAAAAAGTGAAGGCTATACTTTCAACTGACAGTGATAGAAACACAATGGTGACATCTTTAGTACATTTTAACACAGCTGTACTTTACCTGGTTAATTCCGCTATTGAGAAAGGGTCCTGGTAAGTAGAGAGCTTGTTGAGGACCAATGGACCAGTAACGCCCTAAGTTCAGCCCATTGATGAAAACTGCTCCTTTCCCCCAACCCTGCATACACATCAGGAAAATATGAAAAACTACTGTATTAAAAAACATCCTCATAGTATCAGTCAATGTATCAATGGTGTATCATTCATCTGTTTTACAATGTGTGTATTCAAGTCACTGTACAGTATTTATTGTAGACCACTATTGTTTGTTTTTGCTCACTGGAAGCTTGAGAAATGTGTCACTTGGATACCCGTATGCAAACAATCTCCCCATGAAAAATCCTGGAAAGCTTGGAACATGGGGGTGGGACTTCCAAGATGCCTGATAGAGACTGAAAAAATATTCATTAAATCAATAATTTTGTAGAACAAAATAATATTTATCCAATCTGGTACATTTAGTACAAAAAGTGATTTATACAGTGTTTTGAAACAAATTTTTTTTAAGTGTACAAACCTATCAATAAAGCTGGGTTTCATGTCAAGACTGTATATGGTGAAATCCCGTAATGGACTGCTGTTTAACATAATGTCTCCTGTTAGACCTAATGGAAAATAAGTATAAGTTGGCATTTTATAAAAAGTCATTCCAAGCAGCCATGTTTTCTACTAAATGGTGAGTCTGTTTAATGATAGCCCTGTTTACAAAAATTTGATGAAAAACATACAGCATCATTGTTTTAAACTTAATTGTTATGATTTATTGCAGTACCTTTATGCTGTTTATCAAACTCTCTCCCATTATGCACTCTTCCACAATTCTCCACCAATAGGCTTAATTTTCGTTCTCCCTATATTAAGACATATAGAGACACTTATGTTATTTGGGGAATATTTTGAGGATAGGTTTTTGCATTCATTCACTTATTGATATGATCCCATACCTTACCATCAGGAACCGCTAATTCCAGGCTGCGACGCTTGAAAATGCCAATGTATTGTCTATCCACAAACACCTAGAAACAAAGTTAAATACATTTAATCTGTGTCAGTTTCCAGTTTTAACATAGCAAGTGGCTTAGAATCTTGAGAAAGCATTGAGTTTTCAGAGAAGAAGCATTTTATTTAATTAAACATAAGATAACACATGGCACACAGTACATAGTGTGGCGTATACATTTATGAAATCGATTAAACATTATGTTCAAGAAGGCCTGACTGAACTCACCAGTGCTCTGTCACGTACACTGTCACCAGCCTTCAAAAGCCCCCCACTGGTGATGGCGGTCTCGTAAAGTGTATATCCATAAGACTGGCCATTTCCATTGTTTACTGGGAGTTTCTCCATGCTTACTGGGGTTGGAGATTTAAATGGCTAAGGAGAAAGGTCAGAAACTAATAACAACCCAGTAATAATGAGCAAACACTCACATGCTTACAATAGGCAGGCCAACACATGAAACAACACAAACTCACCTCGTCAGCAAACCTCAAAGCATCCCACAAGGGCAAGTGATGGTACATAATGGAAGGCTCGTAAGCCTCCCTGTAACGTAAGGCTGGCATTTCAGGGAGTTTATCACCTCCTAAACAAACAGGTCAAATCATTCACTGGATAAAGCATTGGTATACATGTGTGCATATTACCTCAATATACTCAGTAACAATGTTTTTCAACATGTTATTGTTCAAGATTGGATTTACTGTGGTAGCGACTGAAAAGGTCCTTCAGAAGATGGTACTTAGGAGTGTATTCCCCAGCTTCAGACAGGGGTGCATCATAATCTGCAAGGCATAAAGAAAGTAGATTGACTATCTAACACTGCCACTTAGTGGTCTAAAATGGTTATGCTATTTCACAAGTGCAAAAACTAGGACAAACAAAGTTTACACTGTAAAAGCAGTCAGGTCATATCAAATTTTTTGCAATATTAACTCAAATTAAGTGAATAAACTGGATCATGAGGTGCAATATGTAAGACTTACCATAGCTTGTGACTAATGCTTTATATGAGGGGTTGGCAATAGCTCCACTCATGAAGCCAAAATTAGTCCCTCCATGAAACATGTACAAGTTAATAGACATTCCTCGTTTCAAAATCCTACGCACAGTAGACACAAGGTCTGCCAAACAGGGATTCTATTAGTCAGAATAAACATCTGAGATCAAAAATTGTTATACTGGAATGGAGAAGCTGAGACTATGTTGAAAAAACATACAATTGAATACTGAAGGAGCAAGCAAAGAAGCAATCTGACTTCAAAGCAAATACTGAAGAACATATCATACCCTCTGGGGCAAGGACATGGTGGAGATCTCCCCATTCATCAAACCAACCAGTCCGGTACTCCATCACCATGTTAGGGCTGTTGGGCTGCCATGCATTTTCAGGCAGTTGAAATTTAAGTTATTTTGATTAAAATTATTTTGACAGAAGTTGGGGTTTTAAAAATTACAATCTGCCATGAATTAATATGGGAGGGAAGGATTTACTTACCTGGAACGCATTTAGATACTTCATATCTCCCTCATTCAATTTGTTAAGGTTCACTGCTCTGATAACTAAAAGAAATTGTATAAATCACAAAGACACATAGAAAATTCTCAAGGAAATAGAAATATGAAAGAATATGATTAACAAGCAGCATGTGTTTGTGTACTCACACTAATAATATACAGTACCTCCATTCACACCGCCTGTCTTTAACCCCTCGTGGGTGTCTGATGTAAACAAGACCTCATTTATCCCTCTTGATTGCAGAGCCTTTGAAATATAACAGCAAATGACAGTGTAAACAATCATCACAATGTGCATGCATCCATTTATGTTTATCCATGAGACATGATTTTGAGTGACACATACCTCTTTAATAAAAGGCAAATAATTATCATCTTTTGCAAACGATCCATATTCATTCTCCAACTGTACTGCAATAACTGGACCACCTTTCTTGAACTGATAAACATATCATCACAAAATATTATGACACATTAAAAACAAAGTCATATATTGCTACATTATTGATCAAATATTTTAAAGACCTTGTATAACATTATGTAACAATGACCTGTAGTGGTACCAATTTTGGAATTAGCTTGTCAAAGTATATTTCCACTGCTTCAGTGAAGCCTGGATAGGTTGTTCTTAGCCTCATATTCTCATCACGAAGAAGCCAACTTAAGAAAACAGAGACATACACAGTTAGCATTACAGAAGAATACACAGTCAAGCCCCATGAGAATGCGACTTGGTTATCGCAGTTCCCATGGTAGCATATTACAATAGAAAATAGCATAGTGTTGCTTGATGAAGTGGCCTCGGGTGATCAAATGAACTCTTCTTAACCCATTTATTACCTTTTTAGAGGAATGATTATTGTAACAGGTGTTGTTGAAAAAAATAATAAAGTAACTATTTATTACAAAACAGGGCTTGGAGTGGGTACAAAAAAAGAGTTGGAAGTGTGCTCAGGCTGTCAGCAAATCGACTAACCTGGGTAGTCCTCCCAAGTCGAGCTCAGCGGAAATATATGGCCCCAGACACAAAATTACCCAAAGCCCAAGTTCATCAGCAAGGTTGATATAGGCTCTGTGTTAAGATGAACAAATAAGTACATAAATACATCATCTGCATTACCCAAAGAAGATATCTTGTAGTAATTCTGCAATGACGTGATCAAATACATTTAGACCACATTCCCCCTATATACTGCATGTGGACAGTGTCATATCGTATACACAGTTTTAAGGTTAATTGCTGTGCACATCTCTGCTTAGCAACATCAGCAGGTGGCGGGGGGATGTATCTGTTAATTGCTGGGTAGATGATGTTGTTGTAGAAATGCTGCTGTTGTCAGGTTAGTGTCTCTGCTACCTGA
Source organism: Galaxias brevipinnis (assembly GCA_036023535.2). Lineage (NCBI taxonomy): Eukaryota > Metazoa > Chordata > Actinopteri > Galaxiiformes > Galaxiidae > Galaxias > Galaxias brevipinnis. Next base: position 10,568 of record JAVQIZ010158073.1, on the reverse strand, counting down.
CCCCATGAGAAATGTGGCTTAGATCATTATTACAGCATGATAACAAACTTTCCCGTTTCGAGTCAGGTACTACTGTCTTGGGAACAAAAGTATAGTATTCAAAGATATATCAACAGACAGACAAACAGACAAGCAGACAAATAAACAGGCGTTCTTTACTCCAGATCCAGCTGTGTGTGGAACTGGAAAAGTTCTCTTTCTGGCTGGTGTAAATTCCACGGCACATATCTGAAAGTAAAATTGGAATAGAATAGAATTGATTAATGTTGTAGTCAAGACGGAAGTGGCTTTCACATTGTAGCAGGAGAGACAGATCTTGTAAATATTCCACTTCTAAAAAGGATCATAAAGACATAAGATTATGAGTTTTGTCACATACGTGGTCAGGGTATTGATACCGCAGGCTTTCATTTTCATCATTCGGTCCCTCCAATAGGCCCTGGGTACGCGGAAATAGTGGATAGATCCCCCTAGGATACGAAAGGGATCTCCACCTAGGGTGAACTGAGAGGAGTTGGCAATCAAACCCATTCTCCGACTCAGTCTCCTTCCCCCAGCTTGCATTCTGGAGAAGAATAAGTCACTTGAATGAACAGATCACTTAATTGAAGATTGTCATAAGAAAACTGCTGACATTCCAGATTCCAGGGGTTAGTAGATGGCATACAGAGATATTGTCTTTTGTAAGGAAAAGGACAACCAATATGTTCTCAAGTTTGACAATAGGAATGTCCACAGGATAGTCAATCTGCCAGTTCAAAATAGACCAAGAACTCTCTAATAGTCTTTACTTTTATGATAACAAGAACGTGTTTTTCATTGCCAGTGCACACTCATTTGCAAAGTTATATACATATAAAACTAAAACATAAGAATAACTTGTTGTCACTTACCCAAAATATTGGTATATAAAAACACCAATTATGCTCAAACATAGAAGGGCATAGCGTCTTTTGTGGGCATTCCTTATTCGTATAACAACCATCGATTTTGTGTATTATTTCCAAATGGCAACAGCGATAAACAGAAACTGGATCCTCACATTGGTATCTTTCAGCAAGCATCAGCACCACTTAAACAGCAGTTGATTCCTTCTGTAGCACACGCACCGCCCTGTGGGTGTGTACAGCTGAACTAAGCCAATTTAGAATGTCTAAGACAGCGCCAAGGAGAGTCGCACGCTTATATTATAAGTTATAATCATCGGAATATAATTTTCACATTACATTTAACATGTCAAACATCTGAAGGTTCACTCAAAACGCGTTCACATGCAACTAGTTAAAGTTATAGGGCCTACCTGAGCTTAGTTTCAGTATTATAGGTCGATGTCAAGGTAATATAAATTATTACTAGTCAAAGTAACAAAACTGCGGCAGGCCTAGGTAAAATTATTTTAACATGGAACATTTAATCACTACATATCCCACAGTCCTACAAAACGTACGAGCATGCGCAGTAAATACATCAGGGTTTGTCTGCTGGGTTTGTTTTTGTTGTGACAGAAATAGAGGGTGAAACGCAAAGTGAACAATACAGATAGTGTGTCGTATGTGGTAAGAATTATTACAACTCCATGTCTTTTACTAACAGAGTGTTTTTAGGCAAGAAAAGCATATGTCTGTCTAGCAAGCCATAGGTTACCCAACTAACGTTAGCTTCGTCACGTCAGCTAGTACTAGCTATCTTGTTAGTTAGCCAGCTAGAAGAAGCTATATTTACATTGTTGTTTCGGCAGTAAAGTTAACAAACACCGTATTAATAAGGTTCTTAGTCCCCCAAACAAAAAAGTAAGTTGGCGAGCTTCTTAACTTGCACGTCTTAGTAGAGTCCCGTGAGTAAAGTTATCTACCAAGCTGCCGTAGCGTTGCCTTTTTTAGCTAAATTGTGTCTAATTTTCATTGTTTTGGTAAGGTAACAGCTTGTTAGCTTGTTTACTGCAGTGCACGTCGTGTTGAACGAGAAAGGGTGTATCGCAGCCATGATCTATTTTCTTTCTTTGACATTATTTAAATATTCAAGGGATCGTTGAGAGTATCATAGCGTTAATTATATCACTGGCAGAGAGTTTAGTGTCCTTGTGTTTTTGGCTCACACGGTGTTCTTTTTGGTTTGTTAGGTTGCTTGGTGAGTTCCTCCCTGCCATGAGAGCAGACTTTGTCCCAAGCCCCCCTTTCTTCTGCAGTTGATGGATCTGCAGCTGGTCTGGAGATGACCGACAGCGTCAGGGCCTTCCTCCGCAATGTTGCGACGGTCAGTCACTGCGATGCACACTCTTTTCACATTTTTAAGTGTATTGTATGAAGTGAACAGGGTGAAAACAAACCTTACTATAACTATTGATAAGCTGTTTAAATGTGCTAGAACTAGCTAGAGTACTTTTTTTTTTACCATGGCTCAACATGGAACAGTTTTTATAGAAATGATCAAATAAAACTTTCTTGCTATTGCTAGTATTATTTTACTGCTAATGTATTTAGCATAATCATTTCGTTTGTGGGGTATTGATTATAAAGATAATAAGTCACTTAAGAATTTATTGTCATAATTCTGTGGTCAAGTTAATTGGCACCTTTGTTTTGAAATATACCCAACACATAGTAACATTAAACTAATGTGATATATTTATCTCTGGTAGGGGATTAAAGACTCAATTTTGGGTATTGGAACCATCTCTAAGCTGGATGCACGAATCCAGCAGAAAAGAGAGGAGCAGCGGAGGAGGAGAGCCAGTGGGGCACTGGCACAGAGACGGGCCCAGAGCGAAGAACGCAAACCAGACAGGTATATTTCAGGCACCTCCAAAGGTTTGTTACATGGACTGCTATCAGTGCAGATAGATGTTTAAGTAACCAGTTCTCAACCTACTCGATAAGCCTCATTGACTGCATTGTATTTTTTATATTGATCTCTCAGTAGTGATAGTAGGCCAACTTTGTTCTGTTTTCAAATCTAGTGAACCCAAACTAGCCAGTAGGATATTTCAGTGCTGTGCCTGGAATGGGGGTGTATTTTGGGTAAGTGTTCTGCCTTATTGCCCATATAGTTTTTTTACTATGAACCTAATGGAAGCATTTTAACTTAATAAATTGAAGACATTTTATAAAATGTGCTTATTTCCTCCATAGCTCAGTCTGTTTCTCTTCTACCGAGTGTTTATTCCACTGCTTCAGACTCTTACAGCTAGAATAATTGGTATGTATGCCGTCCAAGAGCTTTGGGGCACGTTTTTGTCAGGATCGCATGCCACATATCTGGTTGAAACCATTAAAAACCTGTCACTAAAATACCTTCCATCATGCCAGGTGACCCCTCTCTCCATGGAAACGTGTGGTCGTGGCTGGAGTTCATATTGACTTCAGTGTTCAGTGCACTCTGGGTGCTCCCTCTGTTTGTGCTCAGCAAGATAGTCAATGCCATATGGTTCCAGGTGAGCTTTCCCTCTCATTTTGTATTTATTTAAACAAGACGCAAGTAATATTTAGATTTGCCTTTGACTGATGAGGTTCAGCTGAACCAAGTCCTGTGCAGTGCAGTTCACTCTTACTATTTTACTATATTTAAACTGTTTAGAGTCTTTATTGTTAAATTTGCCAGTGTAATTTAAACACCCAGATTTTTGGGGGTTTTCTATGTTCTAGGATATAGCAGACCTTGCATTTGAAGTCTCTGGCTGTAAGGCTCAGCCTTTTCCCAGTGTCAGCAAGATCATTGCCGACATGCTTTTTAACCTCCTCCTTCAGGCCCTCTTCCTCATTCAGGTACATTATTTATCCTGTGTCTCCTTGGATCTGAAAGTTAACCAGTGTATTGTTGTTGGGCTATGGTCAACAAGGTTTCCATTAGCCAGTGGTTGCCTGTTTTTCACCTGGAAAAATGTCTGTACAATGAAACTATCAACATTTCAAAAGAGTGAAAATAAGACTCTATGGAACCTAAATAATGCATTTATTAGTTGTTTTTTGCTTTTGTCATACACATTTCATAAAGTTTGAAAACTTTGGAGGCTAAAATGTTTATAACCCTTAACACAGTTCCTTTATACTCATTTCAATGTGGGTACCTACTTTTGTCAAAGAAAAATTTTAATATAGATGATCAGTTCGGTTTACCGTGTTAATTGTCTTGTCTATGTTGTATTCTTCTAGGGTATGATTGTCAGTCTCTTCCCTATTGATGCCATTGGACAGATGGTTAGCCTTCTTCACATGTCTCTGCTCTACTCTCTCTACTGCTTTGAGTATCGCTGGTTCAACCATGGTGAGTTTCTTAATTCTTAATGTTGTAGATTGCAGATTAACCTAATATTGTATGTTTGTCTATATATTTTTTTTCTTGATGAAATATAATATTTGAAAGATTTTAATTTAAAGGTGTTGAGATGCACCAACGGTTATCCAATATCGAAAGGAACTGGCCCTACTATTTTGGCTTTGGTCTTCCAATGGCCCTGTTGACTGCCCTGCCGTCATCATATATAGTCAGGTAAGGCAGATTTTTATTTGATTAAATCGTATACATATATCTACTATAATTTAACACTGTCCATTTGCTGTTTTGAAGCTTTTTTATTTACCTGTCTGTTTACGGCACAGACCTTCAGAATACCCTAAAACAAGACAAAATGCATACATTCAGATTTGTGTTTAATTGAGTTATTGTACTCTAAGTTGTACACAGTCTGTAGACAATGAGATTAATTGGTGTGTTATGCAAATTATTGTAGTTTAACTTTTTTTACTTTTTTCTCTATACGTCAAATAGTGGCTGTTTGTTCTCCATCCTTTTCCCTCTGTTCATCATCAGTGCTAATGAAGCTAAGACGCCAACTAAGCTTTAGTAAGTATGCAACATAATGTCAAATCATAGTAGTATAGGCAATCAAATGTTGTTTAAAGCACAGCATCAATACAACTGTTCTCTTTTCAAATGTAGCCACTTCCAGCTGCGCCTTTTCTCCCTGGTTGTGCTGATCAGCAACAAGTTGTTCCACAAGACCGTCCACCTGCAGTCCTCCCTGACCTCGTCCATTTCCACAGAGAAGCTGCCGTCTCCCCACACCTCACCCATCCGCCAGCGACCCCTGTCCTCCCAGTGATGTCTTGCTGCTTATGTCCACTAGGAGTACAAAGCAGAGCAACTGATTCACTTGGTAAAGAAGGAAATTCTGCTGGAATATTCTCTCATTAGGAGGATGAATGATGTTTTTATTGATAAGTGTGAATCTGGGTTGAAGTTGTGGTTTTAAAAAGCAATGGCCCTTTTTGTGTTTGGTTGAAGCTCCGATCAGGTGCGTTTTTATGTGACTGACTATTGGGATTTACTGCCCTGTGCCTCACAATCACACATATACGTTTGTTTCTCTTTAACATTTTGAATTGAATTATTATATGTATAATGTGCCATCTGAGGGACCCTCACATTTTAACATTTAAAAAAAGTAACCTACACGATTTCAACTGCTCTTTCATCCCACTTCGATGTGTACCATTGTTTACTGCAACTGATATTTTACTCAATCAATCTCCCACTATACATTGTATTGAAAACCTAATGTGGGGGGGGGGGTAAGCTACGTAGTTACAAATTTACCAAAACATGTTACAGTTATTTAGTGGCTGTGTATCTAGCAAGCCACTGTACACTTAATCCCTTATCTGATTGGCTTGATAAATCAGCATGCATATACAAACAGTAATGACAAGTCTGTTGAAGCTGGTGTGATTAAAAGAAACAGGTGTTTTCCTGTATGTTTGAAGGACAAGATTGTTTAAATGGAAATACATGGTCTTGTAACCATTATTTCAAAGTTTTACTAGTTTAAGTAACATTCCTTGGAATATTTTCTTGTGTTTCAAACGCCTTCTCTCTGTCACACCAGGGTTCAAATGCTATTAATTGTGTCAGAATCAAGGAAGACATTTGTGCAGTTAAAACAAAGGGATGTTCTTTTTGTTCTTCAAGTGCTTTGTTTTAGAGAAGTCAAATTTTTTACACAATGGCAAGGGTGCTGGTATAAAGGCCCTAGATAAAAGTACTAACTAAATCCAAATATTAAATTATCAGTTGTTCTGTTATATGAGAAGCTAGCTGCTTTTATTAAAGTTTTCTTTGTATGTATTATATAGGTGAAGTAACATGACTGTTGCTGGGTCAGATGACACTGCCAAACCTTTTTTGACTTTAATCAATGCAGCACAAAGCACTATACAGAAGGCTTGCATAACTACGCCTTTTTATGAAAAAGATGCACACCTTTAACAATAGAAGGACAGCCCTATGTTTCTGTTAATTTTCCACAGGAGCTGTGACAAGTCCATACAGTTTAGTAGGCCTAAGTAGTTTGTACTGTATGATGTCGTTGGGCTAGGAATGTTCAACCAAGACCTCTAAACATGAGGTTTCACCTCAACGTTTTACATAATTTTGTCATTGGTAGATTTGTTTTTGAAATGGTTTGTTATTGTAAGTGAAAAGTGTTTGTACACAGATTGATATTTGTGAGTGAAGATTTGTAAAAGTATTATGCCTAATTTTAATAAAGTTGGTCAGTATACTATAAACACATCACAATACCTGTTTCTTTCAACTTCATGGGAGCCAAATTGTAATCCATAGCCTAGAATTTTAAACTAGATATACGTTTTTCACATCTTGGAAAAAATACTTAATTTAAGCAAGTGTAACCTATCCGAGCAGTTGAATATCATGTATTTGAGACACCTTTTCTTGGCTTACTGTTTTTTGAAGCTGCCTTCCGTACATTCTTCCTACAAAGGCTACAGCAGTAGAAGGGATGATTTCTACTTCAGACCGAATTTAGGGACACGTCACTGCTTGATTTTCTACTGCTTTAAAACAGTCTGAGTGACAGCTGATAAACGAATGAGGACCGTGTAATCCCAGTGAGGACCAATGTATAACCAATAAACAGATGGTATTGACCGGCAGGGCGGGATTTGTGTAGTCTGTAGATTGAAGGTTGTGTGAGAAAAGTGTATGTGTAACAGGAACGAAACGCGTAAGTGCAACACTAACATACTTTTAAATTAATTATTTCAGGACTGGTTTATCACTCATTTGACATCATGCGTACCGTATCGTAAATATTTGTTTGTGGTGTAAATAAATCTTGGGGTGGCATAGACTGACCATTCATTGACGTTAGCTAGCCAGCTAATTTACTCCTATCGCCTAGCTAACCAGGAGCAGAATTGAATGGAAGCAGCAGATGAATGCATGTCTCAAAACTCTGTGTTTAGCACACTATCTATTTATTTTTTATGCAAATGTGCTAGCCACCTAGTCTGGAACATATTAGTTTAAGAAAACATGAAACTGAATGTGCCAAAGTTAGATAGCTTTCCCTGTTTTTTTTTACATAACCCAAACCTAATGCGATACAAATTGGTTAGCTAGCCATTAAATTTGCTATACCTTTTGCAGCTTTCTCTGACACTGTTGCTTCCGCAAACTATACAACCTGCTAACGCTACTAAAATAAATATAGCATTGAAATGTGGACGTTGGCTTTTCACTAACGTTACTTTAAGTTTAGTTAAAGCAAGGCTGAGGTCTGCCTTGCCATTTCCTGGTTGGACGCCACATGAACCTGTGCGTGTCCTTGTCTGGTTGGCACAAATTGATTGTTTGAACTATGTCTGCCACCCGATTCTCAAACAAGCCAACCATTAAACTGTAATGAACGTGCAGTTGTAGTTTTATATAACTTGTAATTTTCTAATTTAAACACATTATAATGCACTTTAGGGGCGTGGCAAAGAATCAAGCCTTCTGTAAGGCTTTAATTTTAGTTGTACTCTTCATCTTTTTTTCGATAACTTATTCTGCCCTTCAGGTGCAAGGGGATAACGATCCCTTACGTTGTGAAGATGACAAAGTTGGGTTTCCTGCGGTTGTCCTATGAGAAACAGGACACGCTGCTGAAGCTGCTAATTTTGTCTATGGCAGCTATCCTCTGTGAGTCTTTTATAATTGTCAACATAAAAATACAAGGATATCCAAAACTGTAATGTGTTGCATATTTTATTTGTGCTGTTCAGTTTTCTGTGCATATATATAAAATATTTTAACCTACTTTTCAGCATTTTCAACTAGGTTGTTCTCCGTATTAAGATTTGAGAGTGTCATCCATGAGTTCGATCCGTAAGTAGATTATGTTGAATTTCCACATTTTTTATACACTGCACTGCTGTCAAGAATTATAAAAAGATTACCTTACTCATTTGCAGGTACTTTAATTACCGTACCACCCGATTCCTGACAGAAGAGGGTTTCTATAAATTCCATAATTGGTTTGATGATCGAGCATGGTATCCTCTTGGAAGAATCATTGGCGGCACCATTTACCCTGGTGAGCATCTTAGAAAAGCACTGCTATAAAGGGTTTATTAGTTAACATTCAAATGTAGATGAATGCTGGTCGGTCACACTGGTCCTTTTGCCTCCTCCTCAGGTCTGATGGTGACATCAGCTGCTCTGTACCATGCTCTTCACTTCTTCCACATCACCATTGACATCCGTAATGTCTGTGTCTTCCTTGCGCCACTCTTCTCTTCCTTCACCACCGTTGTTACCTACCACTTCACCAAGGAGCTCAAGGTAACATTGCACTTCTGCTTTTTAAAATCTGCCATCAAGTCCATTGATTTGTAATGTTATTTCTTTGATGAAAACCTCCTTAAATATTTCCCTGATTGAAGTGCTCAAGATAAAACGTGATGTGCTAGAATTGGTTGTGCCAATATTACTTGGCTGACATTTATCTTATTCCATCGTATGAGTATTTTTCCACCATATCTTATTAGCCCTTTATTTTTAATTGGCTTTATATAAAACCGAAAGCAGAGTGCACAATCTGCACTAAAGATTAATGTACTGCTGTTTCTACTAGCACTTTGCATACGTTTTAATAGGTAGCAACGGCATAGGCACAACAATTCTGCTGTGAAATTACAAGACGTACCAACAGAAATAATGGCTGCAGCAAAAACTCCCCTCGTTATGATCTGTTTCTATCTGGAGATATTAAACTTGCCTAGCAAACAGGCGCAGGCCAAAGCATCACTGTCTGCTTGATTAGATAACTATGGCTTAAGTAACATGTTTTGCCGTCTACTACTTTGGTCGTTTCAGGTAATTTCCTATTTGTTCAGTAAACTGTCAATCTTTCTTTAGGATGCAGGTGCTGGGCTGCTTGCTGCAGCTATGATAGCAGTGGTTCCTGGCTACATCTCTCGCTCAGTGGCTGGCTCCTATGACAATGAAGGTACAGGCCTGTTTCGCCTGTCAAGCGCTCACTAAAATATAAAGCAAGTTGGTCTTGATTTAAATTGACCATCTCTTTGTTTTACTCAGGTATTGCAATCTTTTGCATGCTATTGACCTACTTCATGTGGATAAAGGCTGTCAAAACGGGATCCGTCTACTGGTCTTCCATCTGTGCCCTGGCTTACTTCTACATGGTGTGTTTCAAAAGTCCTGATTTACAAGGGAAAAAACGATTTTCACACCAAACAGTGAAATACATTTGGGGGTTTGCAGGGCTCCAATTTGGTGGCAAATGCCAGCGAAACTCTGTCCATTGCCACTAAAAGAAATCATTTCTGACAGTGCTGCCACTTGATTTTCATTGGAGTTTTTTTATTATTATGAATAGCATTATTAAAATCCTAAAGTCATATTTTAGTCAAACAGTTAGCTGATTTTATTGGATTATTTATTATCCTCCTTTGGCAGTATTTTTTTCTGTCTCGCATGTGGTATAGTATACCGAAGCACCAATGTTACCGTTTAAAAGTAAATAGTACATTGATTTCATATGAAATACCAACAAAAAATGCTGCCAATAAGTATTTCAGTGTAATAAACCAGGGCTCCATCCTACCATTTTAGAGTCCCCAGTACAGAAAAGACAGTGCATAACATATTTTAATTATGTGTGTGTGTCTTTAAGGTTTCATCCTGGGGAGGCTATGTGTTTCTAATCAACCTCATCCCCCTGCACGTGCTGGTCCTGATGATCACAGGGCGCTTCTCTCACCGCATCTATGTGGCCTACTGCACCGTGTACTGCCTGGGCACCATCCTCTCCATGCAGATCTCCTTTGTAGGCTTCCAGGTATGGAGAAAAACGTCCAACCCATCCTCAAATACGAGCATGTTATAGGAATTCAATATTTCAATGCTAATGCATTTGATGGATCCCTCCTCTCACATGTCTATCCCCACACCAGCCAGTGCAGTCATCTGAGCACATGGCTGCTTTTGGTGTGTTTGGCCTGTGCCAGATCCATGCCTTTGTGGACTACCTGCGCAGTAAACTCAATGGCCAGCAGTTTGAGATTCTCTTCAAAAGTGTCATCTCATTAGTGGGCTTTGTGCTGCTCTCGGCTGGAACAGTCCTCATGCTGACTGGTAAGAGGGACGGAAACACAATCCTATAAATATGAGATGCCATCACTGTCATGTTTACTGAGTGTGTGTGTGTGTGTGTGTGTGTGTGTGTGTGTGTGTGTGTGTGTGTGTGTGTGTGTGTGTGTGTGTGT
>JAVQIZ010158063.1:0-14116 GCA_036023535.2 Galaxias brevipinnis | reverse complement strand
AAAAAATACTTATTCATTGTTGAAATCAATTCATATCTTTTCAGTTCTCATCCTTGCACTAAAAACAAGTGCAGGTAACATTTTGATGGTATCTCAGGTGGTAATGCTCCAACACATGTTTTAAATATATTACAAAGTGAATATTGAGCTGAAGCTTTACTTAAAAAAAAAGAGTAAATTGCAAATCAAATCGCAGTCGCAATATCTGTCAGAGAAATTGCAATTAGATATTTTCCCCAAATCGTTCAGCCCTAGTCTGTACTGTATTTGATAGTCTGAAAGTCAAGTTCCCCGCTGCAGCTGCAGCTAATGTCAGATATGTGTTTGAATGATTTGCCATATTAGAAGTTAAGTGTCTACATGTAATCTATGTAACGAAAGGGTACACCCTTTTCTTTTTAACCATCGATGCTGATTCACCGTCATTGAACTGTAATAAAATTAACCTTGTCTTCACCTAAAGCTAACAAGCTGCATTTAAGGGAAAGCTAGGTGCGCCGTACTGACATCATTTATATGACCTGGTTCTTTCAGTGAAAGAAGGCAGTCTCCTTACCATGGGAAAGCCTGATAGGGCTTCACTCTTCTCTGAAAACACAACGCCTTGTAACAAGGCCAGCAAGATGCTTTGTGTTTTCCGGCACTTTGATGTGCCGACCTATTAATGGAGTGTGCCTGCGTCAACTCTTCATTCTTTATCGTTCAATACCGTTTAAACTCTTTACTATGGGAGATGTGTCTAACAACGCTCCATACAATAAGGGAGCATGCACCAAAAGCAGCTGGCAAACCTTTACATTACTTATTGCTGCCCAGACTCTGCACCAGTTGCGCCACTGAGGGCTCTGTCACATCCAGTTGATACAAAACAAAAGTTGGAGGTGTAGCCCAGCTCGCCGCTGCATGAATTTCGGACATAGAAACCCCAGAAGCCCACGAAGTGGCCATATCTCAGGTAGTATGCGTACGGACAGCCAATGGCAAGGTGCATCCCATAGCTCTATAAGCCATAGCAAAAGCCTTCACTTAGACAGCCTGTTTTATGAGTGCCTTCCCCCCCGCTGATCCACTAAATGGAAACCTTGTGTCTTGCTCCGTAATGCAAGCATGGAACACAGACTGTCATAAGACCTCTATCCATCTTCAAACAGGGTATTGGGACATAACTGGAGGACCACCACCTCATTGCAGGTAAAGGTCAGACTTTAGGCACAAAGTGGAGTTTGGTCTTAAAGTCACCTTAACATCCAAACAGTTACATGAGGAATGTACTGAAAAAGCAAATCATTCACCCGCTTTGCCGTAGCCCAAGCTAGGAGAATAACGGTCTGATGTGACAGGGCTTTTAGGTTTAATAGTCTCCGATGGCTCAAACTGAGCCAGTGACTGCACGTCTAATACCATACCCAGATCTCAGGACGGGGCAACAAATTTAGATATAGGATGAAGCCTGTGTAAACCTTTCAGAAAACCCATTGCCAAAGGCTGAGCACCAACAGTTTTCCCAAAATATCCTATATGGCAGGCTGAAATAGCTGCCAGATAGGCATTTTGTGGAAAACAATTGCCCCATATCAAATAGACCTTGGAAGAATAACAGTATATTCTCCCGTCAGATTGAAAAGAACTAGCCTGTGCTCTGTGCACCATAACTCAAATTCGAAGAGTGGACTGCGCCCTTGCGCTTTGAGTAGTAGCTATGACACTGGGCTATAATCCTTGTGCAGTCAGCCTCTGCCTTTCAGGGGCCAAACCCAAAGGCACCACTTCCCTGGGTTTTGATGCCAATGGATCTTTAGAAATGCTCAATCTGCCTGACACTCCTCCAACACAGTCATCGACCTGGTAGGTGAAGAAGGTTCCGCACTGGGGCCACTTGATCCCTCCACCGGGTCCTCGAATCCCCAGAATCCTCATCCTCTGCCGGCGTGGGCCTGTGTGATAAAGAGCAAGTCTGGTGGGTTCTTGCCATTCTCTCCTTCCATAGGGAAGAGTGCCAATAAGGCCCCCACACTCTTGGAGGTAGAAGTAGTTAGGCTCAATGGAGGGAAGTCCTCCATTTCACAGTCCTGAGTAGCCTGAAGCAGAGCTTTCCATAAGCGTCTGCTGCCGTCCAAACAGCCAACTGCTCGTTTAAGTCCAGCCTGCTTCTTTATTGCATATTTAGATTAGCAAGTTGCTAATGCTACAATGCTATGCATGTACATTTACGACCCCTAACCTATGCTTCAAAACAGCGTGAGAATGATGATAGCTAAAGTTAGCAAATGTCGCTATGTCGTTAGCAAATTTTTAGCATAGTCGGGTCAAACTCAAGGGGATCTCACCCATCACCACGATAAAATAATGAGCAAAACCTGGAACTATTTTTCAAAGGGGGCTATTTTCACGCAATGAAAGCGGAATGAATTCATTTGGAGATTTGACTTGTCTCTCCTGAGGTCATTGATCCATCTTGCATCTTTGACTGTTATAGACAACCTGGATATTTCTACCACTCTGTCATTGAGGTAGGATATCGAAACTAACAACAACCCACTGCTAGAAGCACAGATTGTAGGCAATTTTGACTCCTGTATAAAATCTTAGTAGTGAACTTTTGACGGGAAGAAACCTTTGGCTAGCCTCACGCTAGTTTGAGCTGTGTTGCTACCGCGGTAGCTCCAACGACGAAATTGAAGACAGTCCAGCTCTCAGGGTGACAAAAGGCACTCAAAGACTATCCCACTGAGGCTGGAGCTAGAAGCACACAAGGAGCAGGTTGTTTCTCTTGAGAATAGATTTGAAATCAGACCAAAAAGCTGCGCGTTTTTCCGCTGAGTAATGGCTTTCTGCAGACGCGCTCGATTTGTAAGTTGGCACATAAAGTCTTGTTCCAAGGTGTTGTTATTGTTTTTCAGAGAAGAGAGGCATCCTTATGTTATTAGCTAGAGATAGTATTGTTCAGCTGTTGTCATGGCTGCTGCTGGAGTAGTTCGACCTTACTTATGCTAGCTTGAGTCTGTGATTCTTCAATTTGACTTCCATTTTCTACGTCACAACAGGCTGCCATTCAGAACTGCTTGTAAAAGAGGGTAAATGTGTTGTCAGAGGTGAACTAGAGAAAATACACAAGGCACAGATTTTACTTTTTCATGTTCTTGGTACAACCCCTCTGAGTGATAAAATGATGCTAGATAAAAAAATATTAAATATCTGACATTATGAACGCTTGAAAACATTTTGATAATTTAAAATAATGTGAGTTTTCCGGGGCATCATGAAAAACATGTTGGGTGATACACTTTGTTCTGAGGCTGTGAGCTAAAATGTTTGAATGATTGGAATACTGTAGTTCAGCAGGATTATTGACTAAAAGCTATTTTTGCGGGTAAGGATGGCTTGGTTGTATTTATTTTGAACCTTAGCAAATTGATTTTTCTGGGGAGCCTCCAACTTTTTATATGGAAAAGGTCATATTGGTATTGCAGGTAAGGAACAACTAAGGGCCTTTTCACACCAAGGTCGAACCAAAGTTCATGGTTATTTTACATTGTGTATATTTGATCCGGTTAGTTTTGATTTCACATTGCAATTATGCGAGCGCACTAAATAACCTTACATGACATGCTTATGTCCTGTCATCACCTACGTGGGCTGCGTCTCTCTTGACATTGATTAATTTGTAAGAGGGCGTGCGTCTGACATCAGAATGTTGTCAATTCGATGGGGAGAATTAATGAACAAATTTATATTGTTGGCTCTAGCAGCAACTTAAAGCCCAATAATAATTAGCCAAATAAGTCGAAGACTGTTGACTTTAGAAGACTGCAAGCATTCCTGCAAGCCCTGGCAACTTCCTGTAAATGGTCAGAAAATCCGAACCACCAAGAAAATTGTTTCACACTAAAAACAAACCATGGTTCAGTTGGACCGAACCCACTTATTTTTGGCGGACAAAAATTCAGGTGTTTGGTCCAAGACCGTGTCAAAGGGAGGTTTCCCACCTGTAATTTGAAAGCTGAAAGATTTTGGATCAATCAACTATAGGTGTCAATCGTGCCAGAATGGCAATCCTACCAAAATGTAATTATTCGAACAGAATACGGTAGTCATTGCTTTTGCTTGACGCAATCATATTCCAAACATGGGTATACACTACAGCACTATAAATTACATTCCATATTACAATAAATGTTACACATTTAGCTTGTTAGAAAGTTTGGTTGCCCCTGTGAGAGATATGGTATGTTAGACAAGAAACATGGCATCAGGCATTTGGCCATCAAAACTTGATGATGTTAGTTATTTTTAGTAACTGTAAGGGTTTGTCTGAATGGATGATCAGTTTAATTTTACCCAAGGCACTTGGCCTATTATTCTCTTTGAGTAGCATGCATACATTACTGGGAAAGTTAATGCATCATTCTTTGAACTAATCATTCTGATTAGCTGCAAAAAATGTATGCATGCAGCAAAATGGGTGCGCATTGATTGATAGATGGGAAGGCTAAATGGTGCGGTTTTGAGGAGGAGTCTTACTGGGTGCAGAGAGTGCATTCATACAGTATTTTGAATTGCAATATCCAGAAAGTCTGCTGGTTCCATATTTCTTTGGAAGGCAGCAGTTCATGATACCTGTAGTTACTTTAAAGCTGTTTATTCTTTGCCCTTTCAATCTATGGGGAAATATTCCTCTAAACTTTACATTCCAATTCCAATTAATTAAATTTGATTTCGTGCTCATTACAATATGCCTTCTCATGCCAGTACTATTAAGAGTGCTGCTTGTTTTTTACATTCAGTAAAACAGTGTGACATCCCTTGATAGATCTTTCTGCAGGATTTAAATAGTGACTTTGTTCTTTAGCAAATAATAAGCTCTGAACAGTTTTGGGTTTGCAGTGACACAAATTAATAATTAATAGTTATTACTACTATCATTATAAAAGAAAATTACAATATATTGCAGAAGCATTCATTGACATTTATAATTACAGTTTATAGTGCCGTAATTAATGTTGTACTGGGTGAGTTAACTGCTGGAATATGAAATCAAATGACTTTATTCTTGAAATATACAAGTATTACAGAATTATGGCTAAACTGCTTTGAGTTCTTTGAAATTAAGGAATGCTAGATTGATGCCTTACATCCAAATGTTTTTCGTTCCAGGTTGAATGTTGGATTATTTAAAATAATGAGATTTAATAAGACATATTTTCCAAGCTTGCTCTCCAATCTTTTTTTATATGCATATATAAATGTATATATAAGTGTATACAGCAAAATATACATTTACATATATACATATAAAAAAAGATAGGAGAGCAAGCTTGGAAAAATTGCTCTCCTGTCTTTTTTATTTATATTTATGTATAGATAATATATAGATAATAATAACATACGTACATACGTACATACATGTATACATACAGTACATACGCATAACAAGGAAAGAGACTATTTCAGAATCTTGAGTGACACATTCCTAATAGATAACTTAACTCCAAATCCCATGGCTTCCTGACATTTTGATAGGATGAAAGTCCTATTCTATTTTTCTCTGCACATTTAATGTCAGACTTCAAAATAAATAAATATTGTGCTATTTGCCTCTCTCTCAAAAGTGTGGGTAGTAGTGATAAACTGGTATTGTTCTGTTTTGAGTCTTACTGTGATGCAGGAATATCACCCAGAAAATGTAATTTCAACGTGACACCCGGAAAGGGTTGTTGCTGATCTGAATGCATTTCAAATAGGCAATGGTCTCCCTGCTCTCACAGTTGTTGATCACTAAGGTCTCACTGATCCAAACCATTTGCCAAGCAGAGTACCCATGCGATTTCTATGCCTTAAAATATTTTCAAAATGTCTTCCACTATATACGATGCTACAGGAACACTAAACCATTAATTACTCAGCTGTGGTAGCTGGCCCTCTTTTATTCTTCTACAAGTGGTGGCCAGTTTCAGTTTAAACCTAATTTGTTTCAAGAATATTCCAGAATTAAACATTATTAGCTCATTCATGCATAATATACATGCCCTATAGTACTTACTGTTTTAGGTGTATGTTAAGGTTTGTTGCTAATTTAAATTGTGAAGTCGTTGACCACAAAAGCAACATTAGGAGGCTTGTCAGACATTTTCCTTTATGCTTAGAGTTGAACTTTTAAAATGCCAGGATTATTTTCTTTATGTAAAGTCTCCATTGGAAATGGACAATGAAAAGGATCATAAAAGGCTATAAATATAGGATGCGTTTCTCTCAGGTTGGGTGATAATCCGTGCCCCCACACAATAATCTATATCAGAATTAATTTACAAAGTTTTTATATATATGCCCTATTTCCTAAGGCATTAAAAAAATGAATTTAGGTCAAGCAAGTGATTTTCTTGTGTTCTTGTAATGTAGGGTTGTTAGGGCAGCTCAGTGTTAGCTTGGGTCAGTGTTGTTAGTACTGATACTTCACAATATGAAAGCTTTAGGCAACAGATTCCTTGAACTTATGATATTAAAATAAGGGTCAGTAAGCAAATCAGTAAATGAAATATTTCAAGAGTTGACAGATGCGTTACACTGCATTTTCAACAGGTTTATTTTTGTTTGCAATTTCTAAAAAGCCTATAGAAAGTATTTAAAAAATAAAATAAAAAAACGTTGAGAATGTAATGGCCATTCTTGTAATTTGACAGTAATTTTCCCAACGCTTTCTTTATTGATCTAATTATCAGCTGTTTGTTTCAAACATCAATCTCAATTTGTTTGATCTATAGTATGATTATAGAACCTAACAGTATGTGACTAGCAAGGGAAATTGCACTTTGTCTGTACAAACTAAGTCCTGCAAGGAAATCTAGAGTGATTGTTGCAATGGAGTTTGAGCAGAGGAGGAGATAAAAAGCCGAAGGGCTCCTCCTCAGACTGGAGCCAGCTGCCACCCTGGATGAGATGGCTCACCAGTGCAGGATTCTCTAACTGAAATGTTGCTGAGCGTATCCTATACATTATCCAGTTGAGCAGTCCTCCCTCCTTGTTTTCCACATTTTTCTGTTGAACCTCATGTCTCACGGCGCCATTTTCACCCACTTATTCGCTCACTCGCTCATCCAACAGATTACATTGCTATTTCGACTCACCCCTGGTTTACACTGGAAGGGATACAATATGTTTGGAGTTGGCCAAGCACCAACTACAATATAGGTCAGCCATCCTCACAAGAACGATGAGACACTAGCATACTCATAACAGCTTTACTTCGACGCAGACAAGCGCGTCACCACCTTGGTACCTGCTGTACATTATGACTGTATAAAATGAAAAAGATTGCACATGTTCATTATGAAACGGGATTCTGGACATTAAGCCAATGTGGCACATAGGAAATTGCGCAGAGTAAACTCACAAGATGAAGGATCCATAGCTCTGCTTGCAGTTTAGCATGTACTGCATTGAGGAATTGCCGAAATTTCCTCATTGTTGTTCATCAGTAGCCTTATTATCACTATGTGAACAATCACTTTATTTCTCCACATAGTTCCAATGTCTCACTGCTTTATTTTCTTTACACTTAAGGTGTTTGCTGAATCAAATTCCAGAAACCCAGTATTATTTGTTGGAAATCTGTTTAAATTCATAAAACAAAAAATCATTAGGTACATTTTATTGTTTGGATTCTAAAAGCCTAAATGTAACCGGTGCAACCAGGCAAGCTTAGTATGACTTGTAGGTTCACTTTGAAGAACATCATTTGGTTGTGTGAAGTGGTTTGATCAGTTCCAGAATCCTAGATTAATGGGATCTAGAAGGGTTTGCTTTTTGGGGAACTTGTCCAGAAACAGTCTGCCAAGGCAACATTGTTGTCTAAACAGGCTGGGAGGTTTTGTCTAATTATAATGCATTATAACAATACTACTTAATTCCTTTGGAATATCAGCCTTGTTTAAAAAGAAATGAGATTCTCAGTCACCCAAGCATGTTTATTATATGTTATAAATTCCTCTGCTTGAGTTGTCAATATGCCTCTCCCTTGGATGCGTCTTGGTTTCAAAATATGAGTGCCAAAGAAAAGACATCTTGCGCCATCTTTTTAATTTGAGACAGATTTTATTATGTTTTTATATCATTCTATGTGATGGTTTTAGGGATGTTTTACTGCACCAGGTCCTGAACCAATCATAATAATGGAAAATACATACACTTTGTTCTTTCTCAAGTACAGATACATTTTGTCTTGCTATTTGCTTTGTTGATTATATACATCAATCAATGCAAAACAAAGATCCTCTAAATCATTAAAAATTCTAGTCAGTGGAGACGAATGGTCTTCCCTAGTTTTGTGGCAGTCATTAGTATGTGGCTGCTTTGATGCAGAAAATGTCTGTGTCTGGCTATGTTGATGTAAAGTGAAAGGTTTCGCTAACATCATTGTCACTAAGGGGAAACTGTTGCTGTACAGTATGATTGCAATAAGCGCTCTGCATTTGGTATTTGTCTAGAAAAGCTTTGTACTAACCCTATGGCAAACCCTGTTTTCTTTGTCCTTCCCCTTTTAGAAGATGCAGCACTCATTACAACACATCGGCCACTAGATGAGTGAGGCTCGACAAAACAGCCCGGTCATCTACCTACAGTATCTGTAAGACATCTTATCTCCTATCTTACACACTCAGAAGCCCAAGGCTAGCAATCTTCAGCTCTTCTGCTAACCTTAACAGTAATTTGAATATGAATGCTTAAAGTATTCTCAGTTATTTCAATCTGCAACGGATCTAGCACGGTGGGGTTAGGTACTACTCAGGTGTAGAATGACAAGGACTTTCATCTTGTGACAACCTTTTCCCTCAGTGCACCATTATTATTATTATTGGAATGTTAAAAGTAGTAAAGTATCGAATATTTCCATAATTGTCTTATGCCTGTGTTATGCTTGAAATGACACCTGAGAGCAACTTGAGAATTCCCCATTTATGAGTTGTATAATTAGTAAAGATTACTATTGGGTTTAATTTTTTTTTTTTTACTTGTAAGAGTCTTGGTTTATTCTATTAAGTAAACAAATTCTATTGAATACACAAAGGTACAATTTGCAAAATGTTGCCAACTTCTAGGAGGTCCTAATCCTAACAAAAAGTAAGTAGTGCCCTGAGCTCTCCAATAGAAGTCCAGCACTTTAAAACAGTTATTGACAATAAAATATTGTCCCCTATAAATGGCTTTAGACAGTTTTTAAATCCAAACTGGAGAATGTCTTATCATGCAGAAACAGTGGTGAAGAGAGCTAAATTATAGAGGTAGATTTTGGTCATAAATGGGTTTTTGGAATTGGTCTTGGAGATTTATGACCACATCACAGCGATTACAGCGTCAGTTTCCTTCCCAATGAGGCATTTCCAAGGTAATAGGGTCCTGATATCACACGTCTTTCACTGCATTACTTTAGGGGTGTTGGTCTTTACATAATAGTCTCTGTTCTAAAAAGTCAAGTAAGTCAAGTAGTCTTGCTTACAAGATCTGTAGAATTTAATCTGGTAAACCGAGCCTCAGCACAATCTGTGTGTATGCCAAAAATGGTGCTATTCTTATACTGTAGGCCTACATCAGTCTGAAAGAACACTAGTCCTAAAAAAAAACTACCAAACCCATTGGTCTTAAACAGTTATCCTGCTTGGCCTTCAGGAACGTATTATAAATATTTTTTGCAGTTATAACATGTATTCTTTGGAACATGTTCATTTGTCATGATGAATGCTACTTTGTGGCTGATATATGGGGCACTCAGATGGGGTAATATTGTGCTTGCCATATTTTGTGTACTGGCCTTTGAAAGGTTATCTCGCATCATGATAAAGGACGAGCGGAGAGAGTCAATAGTCTAATATCCACTGCAGGCCTAAGCAAAAGGCAAAAGTCAACTAACCATGGCAGTAGCACAGAATATATATCAAGATTTGTTTTATTTGGCCTAAGTCTGCTATTTAACATTTGAATGAGATCCCTTGAGTTCAGTGGGAGGATGGGAGTCTGTGAGTCTAAATGTAAATCAGAACATATAAAATGTTGGCGATTCATAATTTAAGTTCAATAGCTTTATCTGTGATGAAATAGGATGTCCAGAAAATTTGGAGAAGCCCCCTATTCCCACCACATTTGCTTTTTAAGACGTGACAATCTGCAATAGTACTATATAAAATATACATTTTCAAAATAATATATTTCCCCCCGCAGGACACAAACACAGGAAAATGTTGATCACATTTAAAATAGGCATTCAGAGTAAACAAAGTTTATCTGAAATTAATTGTACGTTTTTTATTAGGAGCGTTCATTCAGACCCTCCATTTTCAGTCACATCTTATCCGCCAGACCTCAAGGTCTGTACTGTCGTGTGACACGGTAATGACACAATTGAACCGATGGCCTTTGCCTCCAGCTATCTATGGAGTGCCAATTTATTCAGACCAATCTGATCCCAGAGGTCACCCAGGGGAGGCCACTGGTGTTGCGCCAAAGCCCCTTTGCCTGCACTTCTCAGGAGTGCCATGTAACGCATCAGTGATGGATAATCGGATTTCAAATGACTACACGTGGCAGAATCTGAATTGCTAATGCAAATCACAAATGGCCTTTGTTTTGGTTGTGGAACTTAGTCTGTTATCCTTGTTCTGGGTAGAAGTGTTAGATATTTGCTGCAGGGTAAATAGCCAATAAATCTTCTTAATTGCTACACCCACTTACAATTTGTTTATTGCATAGCGGTAGTGTTGTTGATGTTGATGTGTGTTTCCAAAGTCACAACTTACAAGTGCAGAGTGGGCCCAGGATAAAATGTAAGTGTGCAGTGGTTTGAAATGATCAAATCTAACTGTTGGGGTAATGTTTTAAACGGATGTGTATTTTCAAGGGAATATCGTTAAGGACAGTGTGTCAAGAAAACTTTATTTTGTGTGTGTTATGATGGATCAGTTGCTGATTGTGACTATTACTCAGTGGCTTGATACATACACAATTCTATACTCATTGTTGAATGGGGTTAATCCATTTAACTGGAAGGACAAACTTTTGTTGCTGGCTTTAGGTCTAAGTGCTGTGCTATAGTCAAGGACTCAGAGAAAGCACCCATTTTATATTGGATTGATTATAATGACCCTTGACAGTTGTTCATTTTGTCCAAACATTGCATAGAAACTGTTGTACCATTTCAGAAACCATGTGCTTGGTCAGCTGTTTCCTCCCTCCAGGAGTTCAGGATGACCCAGCCGAGAGCGGAGAACCATACTTTCCCACCAGAGCTATTTTTAAACGTGTCTTCGTCTTTCGAGAATGACTCATTTTTTGCTCAGATCCCTTAGTTATCTTAGTGGGTTTGTGGTGTGCAGTTTTAAAATGTTTTACTTTGTTTTCACCTTTCGAGTTGGGTACTGCGGTGAGAACACATTGATGGTGCGTAAAAAGTCTGTTACGGATTGTTCCTGAGTGTGGAACTGATCCTGCCTCCTTATTCTCATTCTGTTTAAAGTCATTCCGACATAGAGGTTATGCTAATAAAGAACAGTGGCTGGAGCATTACATTATATTTTCTATCTTATCAGTTATAGACATACAATATAAAAAAAACATCTCAGACATTCAGTGGAAAACAAATATGGTATTTGTGAGAGTTTAAAACAATATTTATTCCTTAGTTAGGTGACAAGACACTAATTGTTGTTTCTACTCAGCTGGGGACAGCAACTATGCTGATGGAAGACAAAGATATTAGCCCATGTAAATTAGGCTTTTTGCCCAACAGCATTTGATACAACGTTTTTTATCTATTGGCGCTAAAGCCTTTTTGCTTAATAAATGTGTTGAATTGCTAATCTGACAACTGACAGTTTTACTTCACCATATTAGGCCATGTCCTAACTTATATTGAAGTAATCGACATATGGTAGTAAATAAGTTATCACTTAAGTTTATTATTTTTTTCTTCCAAATAATATAAAATTTAAGGAAACCATTTTCCTTTTTCATGTAGGCTTTGAGTTGTTATGCATGTTTTATGTTTCACTGGAAAAAAAATATTAGATCAAGCAGTGTCCTCACTAAATAAGCGCACACAACAATACATGCAGCTGACATAAAAAGTGTCAGTCACTTTACTTAAGCTTAATTCTTACTTGCATCAAAACAACAACACTATTAACAATTAATCAACTGACACACAGTTGTAAACATAATTTTTTTACAATGTCGTCTCCACTTGTGAAGAAGGAGGTAGATGCTCTGCTCGAGGGAAGAAAGCAAGAGGAGGGGCCGGGTGAGCAGCATGCGGTCCAAGAGAGTGAATCAGTGTCATCCGTCCAGGAGAAAGCTGCACTGTGCAGCTGCAGGCGGCTGATAAACGTTGGACTACCAATATTTGGGTCCTACATCTAAACTTGCAATTGTGCCTGTATGTAGATTTTGAGGTATCAAAATGTCATTTTTGGTTATTCGATTGGTGGCACGGTTGTGAGCGTGCTACCCGTGAACGTGGTGGTAAGCAAAACAAACTTAAGCCATAGCAGAATTACAGATTTATTGGTGAAGAAAAAGTCAGCCCTTGCCAACCTAAACCTCTAAAAAAGCTGCTTGCAACTAAGCTGAATATATTTCCAAATTCAAACTTTGTCTCTTCTTTTGAAAATTCCATTCCTTTAATGTTTTTACATATTTCAGTCTTACAGTCCTGTTTGTTGCCTGCGTTTCATATAATATATGATAATAATAATAATAATAATAATAATAATACATTTAATTTATAGGCGCCTTTCCAAACACCCAAGGTCACCGCACAAGACATATAATATACAGTAAAATAGCACAATATACAATTTAGGATGCAATAAACATTGAACAGACACGTGGGAATTAAGGGGGAAGCGGGGGGTATGTACTCCTGAAGAAGGTTGGATAGGTAAGAAGGGGCCAGGTTATGAAGAGCCTTTGTAGGTGAAGATAAGGGTTTTGAAATCAGTCCCGAATTGGACAGGGAGCTAGTGAAGCTTGATATAACCCATAGATATAATTTTAAATGAATAACCACAAAAAATAGGCTCAGTATTCCACCCAACAATCAGATTTCTTGGCTAGAGCTCTCAGTAAGGTCTAAATAATGGGACCTTTTGCAACAACAGTGACAGTGTTAATATATTTCCATTTTTGTCGTTTGGCATTATTTTCAGACCGGGCAGTACTTTAAGGTTTGTCAGAATGTCTTGAAACGAGTCAAATCCAACACTGCTCAGAGGCGTGGTAAAAACATGAACACAGTTCTCTTCGTTTAATGACTTGTGTTTTTTTCTTTCTCTGGACTTTATTGCTTTATTTTTATTCTAAGCACAATATCTCAAGTTGAACTGCGTGACTGAAAATAGCAAAGTACTAAAAACAAAATATTCTCTCTTGTGAGAAACGCTGTGTGAACACATAGCTAAAACCATTAACAGGATCTATATAGCGTATTTAAATATCAGTTATCTAACTCGCTGATGAGTGGATAAAATAATACTGTCATCCATAAACAACTTGGCTATTAGGCCAATTGAATTAAACTTCAACAACTTCAACAAAATTATGTATTATTGACGTTCTGAAAGTCCAAACCTTGGTGCAATGTTGCTCTTGTACTCTGGTACAACTTCTAGAGCAGGGGTCGCCAACCTTTTTGAAACTTAGAGCTACTTCATGGGTACTGAGTCATACGAAGGGCTACCAGTTTGATACACTCTTCTGAAATGACAAATTTGCTCAGTTTGCCTTTGGTTATGTATTATTATTATTAATGATAAATGATACTCATCTATGTGAAGACGCTGATCACGTTAATGATTTCTCACAATAATTATCAACAATGACTTAACAAGGTGAGACATTGTGCCGCTTTGCCGTCGCCACAGTCGCCCCGCAAATGAAACACACGCAGGTTTCTTTCACACTAGTAAAAAAGAACTCTTCCTCCCATTCACTGTGAAAATTGTAAGTTTTCTTTCTTTTTTCTGCCATGTTTTTGGGGTAAGAAACCGCATTCAGCCCCCCATCTTCGCTGCGCCCGCTAGCTTACTCTCCACGAACGCTGACATTTTGTCATGCACACAATACTGACCTTTTC
>JAVQIZ010158041.1:0-15179 GCA_036023535.2 Galaxias brevipinnis | reverse complement strand
GAGATTTATATATAAATTACGTAGTTCATACAAATATGTTTAGGTTTAAACAAATGTAAAAAAAAATCTCAAAGCGGTTATATTTATTTGAAACCTGCCGAATCTGCATTTGTGAAGTGCCTAATATTCGTGGATCACATCGTATTCATGTGTGGATTTTTGAGAGCTACTTAGAGAGCACTTCCCAAATGCAGATTCGGCAGGTTTCAAATAAATATAACCTTTGAGATTTTTTTTTTACATTTGTTTAAACCTAAACATATTTGTATGAACTAGTAGGCCTAATGTATTTATAAATCTCTAAAAACATTTGTGAATTGATATGAATTTATTTGTGAGCAGTGTACATAAATCACAAAAAAATATTTGTGAATCCTTATACATTTATTTGTGAACCACATTCCTATATAAATCAGGAAATATATTTGTGAATTGTTCTGCATTTATTTGTGATTATTGATAGCGATCTAATTCCATAGAAATATGACGTTTACAAATTGATTTCACATGAACCAGTAGGCTACAGCTCATAGACAAACTTTCACTAAGTAGCTTGAATTCCGCTTGACGTCGGCCCCCTTCTCAATCTCAACCAACCACCATTCATAAATTGGTCTCATGTGCCAAAACAAATCCAAAAGCAAATTGTTTAATTATGTCACGGTTACAGCAGTATTGGCCTTGCTAAATGCTAATATTATGTTAGCTTAAAGAAAATGTAACCATAAGGGGCTAACCGTAAACGTTCAACATTGTTGCAATCGTCGGCAAAATGATAACGTCGCTGATAACTTTCAACAAGTAGTCCCAGAGCCCTATAACGTCTGTAACGTTAGTGTACTTTGGAATTGGAATAAAGCAATTTCGGCAATTTTCACCGAATTAGCCGGTAGCTAGCAACAGACCGGTGGCAACTGATTGTTTAGAGTCAATTACAGGTTGAATTCTAGGTTGAATCAACCGGAGGGAGGCAGTGCGCAATGCGCATACTAGTGACTTGTAACTCGAGTATGTGTGTGTAGAACTCCGACACAGAAAGCAGAGGACAGTAATAACGAGAGCATAATTGAAGCAAAACAACGTAAAGACTCCGCATATTTTTTTCTGTATGGTAGGCCTACAGTCACCGCCACTTCAGAGATGTAGGGCTACTCGCCAAACACAGCTTTGCATTTGTGACCGGAAAGTAATTGTACTGTTAATTTAATTGAAAAGTTGTTTTAAAAAAAAAAAACTAAACCTAACCCTTACCATAACCCTAACCCTGGCCATCACCTTTATTCTATGCCTAACCTAACTGTGACCCTTTGCCTAAACCATAATCTTTGAAATATAGTTTTATTGTCGAGAAAAAACATTTTATAGACTTTTTTTGATGTTCAATATGTTGCCTTGATCACAACTCATACTAGGTATTTTAGAGCAACCGTTTGCGTTTTATTAAAGAATAAACTTGTGGGACCACCTTTTGGTCCTAGTATCTCCAAAAGGTCCTGACTTGGATAGTAAAATTCAAGTTTCGGTCCTCACAAGTAAAGAAAAACAAGCATGCGCGCACACACAAACACACACACACACACACACACACACACACACACACAACAAAGTGATCACCAAGCAAACACCCTCGTTTCACTTTATCTTTCTCGCTAACATCAGTTGCCTGATCAATAAGTAACCCAACGAGTGAGTGCTCAGTAACCCACTGGTGTTAATCACTTACTCCGAGCTCCTGGAAACAGCAGGCATCTCCCTCTGGCCTTTCATAACACAATGGCATCCGCCAGAACTGTGGAAATGCACTCAATACCCGGAATAAATGACACTTAAGCTGTTACTAACCACTGGAACCCCCTCGCTCTGACCGGCGGAAATTAAATATTTAGAAAATGTTATCCACGGGCTGAGTCTTTCCATGACAAGCAATTCAAACAAAAACAACATGGGTGGAAACTTTTACTACTGTCCTGTGGTATGACATTGCTACGAAGGGTGTTCAGTAAAGCACTGTTTCTCAATAACACATTCAGATCATAACTTATGTTGCAACCGGTGGAAGTGTATCTCATAGTGCACTTAGTACTAGACTAACAGGTATATTTTAGACAAAGAAGATGATTGCAGCATTATGAAGTAGAAGGCCTATATGCACTGGTTCTAAATTGGATAAAAGGCCCAGCTTCAAAACATGCAACATTCATTACAATTCAGGGTCTCAGGACTAGTTGGTCTTAGACAGTGTCCCACACCATGACTCCACTGTATAAGGAGGGCTTTCAGGACTAGTTGGTCTTAGACACTGTCCTACACCATGTCTCCACTTTATAAGGAGGGCTTTCAGGACTAGCTGGTACTATTCTACGCCATGACTCCACTTTATAAGGAGGGCTTTCAGGACTAGCTGGTACTGTCCTACACCATGACTCCACTGTATAAGGAGAAGTCTCTTTTTGTTTTCAAGCTCCTTTTACTTTGAATTACCTTCCAAAAAGTATACGTATTTTTGTGTGGATCTGATATTGGGTGAAAAGGAATATAAATCTCAAACCAGCACAAATAAAGGATGAATGAATTCAAATAAAGGGCTGTCACCTTTTCCTCTGGCCACCCAGTATATTAACATGTGTATTTTATAACCCTCTTATGAAACCCTCTGACAGGCTGTGGTAGAAAGGGATAACACTTCATATCCTGATAATACTCCCTGGTAATAATATGGAGAAATTGCACTTGTTTTAAACTAGCAGATTCAAGCTTGGGTCACATTTATGCAATTTGCCCGCATTGGGTGTCCATTTATGTTTAAAGGTATTGTGCTATTTTGTGCATGAGTATGTGTGTCTGTGTTGCACTTATGTTTGTCTACATTTAAATACCAACCGGACAATGTGTATGCACACAGGTAAATTGAGGAAGAAATGTACACAAAACCAAACTAAAGTTAATCAAACATCATTTGTAAACTAGAACATTTCCTAACGTTGGAAGGCAGACCAATGCAATATGCAGGTGGTAGCTGGAAAATCTATTTAATGAATGACCTACATCACACACAGTTTTGGAACAAAACAGAATATTCCAATAATCCAATCAAATATTGTCTCCGGATAGTGTCACCATCCTTCCGGTTTGGTCATTCAACCTTTGGACGCCTGCTACTACATTACAGTTCAGGGAACTGAACCCGAGAACTTGATAGTGATCAAGGCACATGAACTCCTTGTTGCACAAGGAACAAATCAAAGGTCATCCTAGGACAATGTGTGTGTCCAGGAGTCGTAATTGGGCCAAAGCAAGCACACTTCGTTCTGCACGTAATTGCATATCTGACAACATTACACACACACACACTCACTAGCCAGACGTGCTCGCTCTACGATACAGATAATGATATTATGTGCGCACATAGGTGTGGGTGTGTATATGTAGGTCCAATGAGGTGGGTCAGTGGAACCTTGCTGAGGACTTCCATTGTTAAACAGCATCATAATTGTTCTGAATCGCTGGCATGGCAACCAGTGAGGGATAAGAACCCGTCCACACGTAGCCGGGTATTTTTGAAAACGGAGGTTTTTTCTCCCTCATTTAAAAAAAAAATCTCTGTCCACACAAGCACGGTTAAAAAAAAATGTCCGTCCACACGAGAACGCAAAAAAACGCTGTCAAGAGAAAGCCAAACCATGTTGGCCAATTAGAAGCTTGAAAAAAAGAGGGTGTGTTAGGGATTACCAAGGCAACCGTCGACAGATGACAGTTTGGCTACATGTAAACAAATTACATCTAAGGACCTAAAGGCGCACACAGATCTGATGTAACAAAGGAAAAACCTCCGGCTATGATTTTTGGTGTCTACAGGTAAACACTGAAAACGGCGTTTTAAAAAAAATCCACTCTAGCCGGCGTTTTCGAAATCCTCCGTTTTCAGTGACGAAAAACGCCGTTTACGTGTGGATGAAAGGCCTAAACGGATTTAAAAAACTCGTTTTCAAAAATGTCCGGCAACGTGTGGACGGGGCCTAAGATTGCAGCAGCACACCTGCGTTCACGGTTCCCATTGCCAACAACAGATGTTCCTCCTGGGTGTAATTTTCGTATATTGCGGAGCAATAAAGCTGAGGTTTAGGCCTCATTTAACTTATGTTTGGCATGGCGCCACTCAACCTGAAAAGGTGTGGATGCCGGGTGGCCCAGTGTGTTTCTGTACAAATTACCGCCCCCCCCCCCCCCCTTCCTCTGAAAATTGTTTCATTTGATACCTCAGGTCCTGGATGGATTTGTGTCTGTAGTGCCAGGATCTCCCTGCATGTGCATGAGTTTGCAAGTTACAGGGTCACCATTGATGACAGTAAGGGGCCTTTGTAATAAAAAAAAATTCACTATTGATTTCATTATGTGTGACCTTAATGCTCAAAGCACTGACAGCCTATTGTAATATCATTAGTAATCCTGATTTACAGTGTGTATTCATTTCCGTTTCCTTCAACTGTGGAGAAATCGAGTCTTGTTGTTCCATGTATTTGTCCTGTGAGGTACAAGTCAGTGAGGCTTTCCCTTTCCTTGTTTATGTTTGTGTATTTTTCTCTAACAACAAAATGTTTGCTGCTCAGTGGCGTACATGTGATTTCATTTCATGGCTGTCGATTCTTCTTTCAGTGACTTTGACTTTGGTTGCACCTTTTCCCTCTTTGCTTTACGTGTGATTGAAGATCTTGTCTACCACTTTAGCATTAACGACCATTGACATGGTGTCTTCAGATCAGATGAAATTCCCCTAACCTGTGAATACAAAGAACTGGCGGTTGCTACTCATTAAGACTGAACCACATAGATTTAGAACGGCCTTCACATTCCTTTGAGAGACATATAGGTGGTTGGGACTGGACAGTTCATGTCAGATAAGAGCCCGTCTTTTGAATTGTTTCGAAAGTCGTCCGTGATTGAAGGGTTCTGAAAGATAATCCATATCGTGTCTTCAATACAATAATCAAGTGTTGACATGACTACAGCCATGCTGTGTGTGTGAGTGTGTGTGTGTGTGTGGGGGTGGGGGGGGGGTGGGGGGGGTGCTGTTATTCTCTGGCACGTGAGCCTTGGATGAAATAAAGGGAGTCGTAACAGTCACAGACAGACTGTGGCGATAGATTTGTTGGAGGTGTGATATTGCACCTTTTGAGGCAGCTTGGAACAGCCTGACTGATCGCACAGGACTGGGTGAGAGCCTCTGTGCTGCTCAGTCTGTAGGCTTCAGAATCAGGCTGAACGCGACTACCCACGGCCTCGAAATGACCCCGTGTCGAACAATAAGAGTTTACTTGTTGGTCCAGTATTATCTTTTCTGCCTGTTGCTTTATGGTCGGATTGGGTTACGTTTTCACCGTGTGGGAGCTTCTGCTGATGTTTGAGGCAGCTCCTCTGTGGTGTAAAGTGCAGACGGGGCTCTGGAGCTTCTGTCCGCGTGTGTGGCTGATGTCTCAGCATAGCCTTGAGCCAGTCAATTGAATCTCGTCGGCAAATAAGTCCTTATCTATCGTCGGCTGTGTTCATGTCAGCCGGCCTTAGGGGAATCACTCAGGAAACGCACTCAATGCTTCCATGGCAGCTGGGAGAGATTGAAAAGCTGTTCCCTTAGCTGTAAATTGAGCATGTGTTGGTGTCTGTCTGTCTGTCTGTATTTAGGTCTGTGTTCATGCATGTTATACATGGTCCAATGTTGAAACATCCCCACGGAGTATGATGTGTCTGTGTTGGTGTCTGTATTTTTTCAGATTTTGCTTCCAAACTCCATGTTTTGTGGATGGTACAGCAGAGTGGTCTCTCCCTCGGGGATCCAGCTGTTTGTGGAAGGCTACGTCTCATAGGTGTGTGATGAGCACTGTGGAGGGGGTGTTTAGCATGCTCCCGAGCTCTCTGGACGTGATGGTCCTGATGTTCCGGCACAGCTACAACACGTCCTCTGTCTGTAGAGTCATCATCACCCTGATCATCCCTCATCTGGAGTCGACACCGGTACACTCAGGACAGCCTGGTTCAAGTGGCAGCAAAAAGGATGCAGCTTTGATAGAAGAGAGTGACTTTGGGAAATTGGTACTGTTCCACCAGGAACCCCAGTCTGCATTGTGGGTTGTGAGCTTGTGGTTTATGAATCAGCTCTTTGCTTATTATTTTTGCCTTCTATGTGCGGGAGGATGATATCCAAGGTTCACATTGTGCTGCTTCCTTAACTTGGTTTCCCTGCTCTAATGTAATCACTGGTCGTTAGTTACCAAACATTTGTATTTTCATTTTCCACAGTCCTATATCGACAGAGATGTCTTGATACGGGGTTGGAATATCTTGTTTTGTTCAGTTGCTAGCTTGTCTTGATTTGTTGCTAGCTTGTTTTGTTTTGTTTTGAGATCCTTGCTGTAATACTAACCTGGTTTATTGAGCACAGTAGGTCACTCCTTTGGGAATTCTGACATGCACATGAATCAGCATAACTTTGTCACGATGATTTCCGGGCCCAGTCCCATAAGTACACAAAAGTCCCCAGAGTATATGGCCTGTTCTCTGGCTCGGACGAGCCGGTTTGCTATCGTCCCCCGGAGGGCTAGGTCCAGATGGAGAATGAACTGGTACATACACACTAGATGGAGAAAGGCCTGCCATGCAATTTTGAGTCAGTTACAAATATTACACAATATTTGCAATAACACACAGGCGTTGGTCATAGTAGCACAGTGAAAAAACATTGTCGGCTTGTTCCGGTTTTTGTATTCTATGATCTTGGGCCTCTCTGAAGCCGTCAACAAAGATTGCACAGACTGGAGAACATCATGGCTCTAATTATGTTATGTATTTTGATGCATTTAGTTGCCATTCAGAGTGCTGTTGTGTATACCTGAGTGTGTGTGGCGGGGTGAATAGTCTGTTTCTCCTCTTTGGTGTGCTCCGTGGTAATGAGTCTTCATCCGAGCCAAGGGGTGAGGTAACAAAGCCAGCGTGTTATTGTTACTCCAGCAACAGTTACAACAAAAGATTTTATACTGAGGCAGTCTGCTCTGCATATTCTGTTAGTCAAGCTTGGGTCAAAATGAGGACATCAATAGCCCCTGTACTATTTAGAGTAAGGCCTTGTTGGCATCTTCTGGAGTTGGATTGGAGCCTTTTTTCCAGCATACAGTATGTGATATGGAATGGAAGTATTTAATCCCGACTAACCGCACACGGTAGACTTTAATGATTGTGACAACCAATCGTGTTGTGCACATGTGCAGTTAAAAGGCACACTTTGCCTAATTTGATTTAAATTACTAAAAGATTGGTAGGTTTAAAGGTTTAAGGGGCAGTGTCTAATTTGATGAGTGTTTTCTATGCAATCCTCTCACCTAGTATTACCTCTTGTTTACTATGCTAAGCCACGAAGTGGACCAAAGCAGAGGTTGAAATGTGAAGTTGAATGTACAAACTTGGCTAGGTGGATGGGGACACACACAAGGAGAGGGACTGTGCTTGTTACAGAGTCGTCCTGAGATAACAGCTTGGATTCCTTCTGTTCAGTTGGATTAGTGGATGAATGGACGAGGAGTCGGCACGGATAATCAGCTGCAGGCCATTAGGCAACTGGAAACCATGAAGAGGAGCACACCACAGAGGAAGATCGCTCGGGTGGGGGGGGTGTCAACTCAAAGAAAGGGGATGAGATGGAGGGAATGTTTGACTAATGAGTACAACATAGGCATGTGCACACTTGAACACACACTGTACACATACACACACACACACACACACACACACACACACACACACACACACACACACACCTCCAACCCTCTTATCTGCACTCACACTGTAAATCTGCATGTTCTTTAAAAGCCTGAATCCGTTGAGTTTCACTTATTTACCCTAAAAACAGATACTGTCCATGGCACTTCATTCTGTTTGTTTGGCTTTGAATGTAAAACAAAGCCCCTGCGCCAGTTTTATAGCTTCTTCCTGACTAAGTGTGTCTTCTTAGCCAAAAAGCTAGCTCACCAACTAGCTCGGCCCAAGGGCATACGTCATGCCGTCCATAATGCATTCCCTGATGTTACATATGCTCACACACGTAGCGAAGGTTATGGACGTTCCGAAAGCAGTTTGGGGCTTCAGCGACCATTTTTAACACACTCATATGATTGCATGGGAAAGGCTAGTCGCTGCCAATTCCAGTTTTTTTTTTAATAGTTTAGTTCCCTTGCCACATAGAGGAATTCTCAGATAACAGTAGTATCCATTTGCTATCACCAGGACTAAACTTATCCAGCGCGCTTTTATTTTCTTTCTCTCCACGTCTCTAATTTTCTCTCTTTCTCTTTGTCAGCTGTGTCAGTGATGCATTAAGTTACGTTGCCTTCACGTTGTCTCGATCTTACTCTCCTTGTTCCATCTCTCTCTCTCTCTCTCTCTCTCTGAATCTACTCCCCCTCTATCAGTGTTAGAGTAATGTCACCCTCTCTCTCTCTGGGACCTGGCTCCATTAGAAGAGGCCGTAATGGACTCTGCTCAACAAAGCCAGGTGCTTTCCACACTAATCCACTTTCCGTCCAGACAGGCTGTTAGTCTCGGCCTCTCTTTTGTGGTAGTCGTCTAACGTACTTGTGTGAGTAGGAGCAGAGTGGAGCTGCAGAAGCCTCTTCGGTCAGGGTGCCTTTGCCTGGTGATTTAGCTCTATCAAACCTATGGGAGACCATTCGGCAAACGCAAAGGGACTGGAACACACAGAAATGAACAAAGTATTCCTAAGTATGTCCCTGTTAAGCAACCAGTGGACTGCACTGAACATTAGCCAGTTGAAGGATCAGCCGGAGAGGTCCAGAAATAAAGTCACCCGTCTCCGTTGACATGCACAGGTAAGCAGCCGTTGGACTGAAGGCTACATGGTGCAGTGATGAGTGGAAAGCGCCCCCCCCCCACGCAGATGAGGGTGGTTAAAGGAGACTAGATGTTGATGGAGGCAGGAAGCCACAATGAATCACATGCCTTTAGTTGTGAGCCAGGCTGACTTTGGATACAACAGGGCAAGAGGTGGAGTGAGAGATTTGATGGTGGAAGCATGCCAGTGGACCTCCTATACCTGTGTGTGTACTCTCAGAGTTAATGAAGAGTCCCATCTCATTTTTTCCCCTTTTTTTTTTTTTCCAAACGTTGATCTTGACCAGACTGCTGAGACCCCAGCTTCTTTCAGAGTAGTACACCCCTAGGTGAAGACCAGCCTAAATTACACCTCAGCCTAGGCTCTACCTGCTGAACATAACAATGCTGCAAAACCTTTGAAGGTCGCAAAAAGTCTGCGGAGGTCTGTTCCTTCCTTTAAATCTTCACACCAACAACTACAATTTCTCACTACAGTAAGAGACACATATTTAGATAAGATATCTACACATCTTTGAATTTGGGAGCGATATAGACATATCCTTAAAATTTTTTAGCCATTATTTATCGGAACAGACGTCCAACTAATACTCATTTTCAGAGAAGTGCATAAGGTTAAAACCTTTAATAAAACAGAGTAGTGAGACACGTGACCGATAACTGGGAGATGGGCGGGGGGGGCGGTGGTGCGTGTTGTATCGGGGAATAGTCTCTTGAAGGTTATCAGGGTGGTTCAGACGAGATTGACCTCCAACCTTTGAGTTAATTTTATGCTGAAAAGCTGTCACCAGTTTGAGGAAGAAGGGGTTTCGGAAATGCTAATTGTTACACAGTGGGAATCCGCTGTGTATTTGGTGGATTTAGCACTGTCACCGGCATATTTATTATAATTTATTTATATGTCTCTTACCGGCAGTGTCTTGTTTTAAAAGGCAAGCGATGACATAACAGACTGCATACAAATAAAAAACAGCATGTCAAAATTCTGAAAACTAAGAAAATCTAAAAGAAACAAATAATAAACATGTGTAACAATACTTTTAAGATTTTAAGATCTCGGGGTTGATGAAAGTCACCATCATCTTCAAGCTTAACACTCTGTCCATCCCTAGAGATTGTTAACACGGAAGTGCTAGGCATGTCAGTGTTGATCAGCTCGTAGCGTTAGAATATTCACACTTTGGGTGCCCCTATTATCAACTCTTAATCAAGTGAGTGACAAACTGACTTACTCTAAATGTATCTCGTATGGTCCTCTTCGTGAATCTTTTAATGGAAGTTTAGTTAAAATGTAACTTTATTCATTATACAGTTAAATTATTTGCATCTTTTGATTCAGATTTTTGAAATTTTTAAACGCCAGCACTGCTAGCAAAGGATGAAAATCCCATTTCAATGTGTCAAGCTGCTGTATTGTGGACCTATTCATTTCTATAGGCATTGTCAAAGGAGAAAGCTTATGCTATGTGGTCTAAACTCAGCTCAGAGGTCCTTTGCGCTTCAAGTCTGGCCGTTGAATATAGATACCGTGGACCAATAATTGCTCTGGGACGTAAGAAGACATTAATGTTTCTTCTTGGTTGAGCTGACAATAACATATTTTCATAGTCAGCTGGCAGATATACATTTTAGCTGACAACGCAGTTTCCATTTAAACAAGGTCTGTCACTGTATGTTAAATTTTTTCAGTAGAATCGTAATGGAACTCTTTGGTATTTCCTGCAGAGATGTAAGATGCAATTTTGAAAAAGTTTCAGCCTCCATTCAGTGTTGTTTTTCCTCAAATGTTGCATTCAAATGGCAGAGACAAATCATTTTGTCAACTTAAGCACATGCATCATGAATTCCCTTTAGGCCAATCTCTTTTCACTGTACCCCTTTTATCTCTCCTGGTTGGAACCAAATGAATACGTAGCAACATTTCCTCATTCCTACTGAAGGGGGTAAAAGAGGTGATGAACTTGGAACAATCATTTAGATTAACCATGTGGTGAAAACTGTCCCATCAATGTACAATCAGAGTTTGTGTAAGACCCCACGGCGGGAAATGGCACCTCGATGCTTTCATCTACAAGAGAAGGCCTCAGTGGAAAGTCTGTGTGCTGAGGTGTTTTGGAGGTTGAGTGAACTAAGCCCCAGTAAAGCATGTCTCTGACCAGTCAGTAACTATAATGCCCACAATAAACATATTTAACTGAGTTAAAACATCCTAGCTCCTCTCTAGCCCAACTTCTTTTTCTTTTTCTTGCTATGATGATGCAGATGATGCATGCGTGAACTTTAGAGTTTACCTGGTAGTTTACTAAGTGTCTCAACAGTACCTGTTACATTAGCTTATGATGTGGTCCAAAATAAAACCTGCCTTTTAATTGCTTGGGATCAGGTAGCAGCATTGCACATTTTAAAACCTGGAAGTTTCCCCTGTTACATGCACTCCAGAATGAGCTGTCGAAATCGATCCATGAAGCAATGCTTCCTGGTTTGTGAAGCATCTCTGGCACCAACACATGCATCATGGGGGGGGGGGGTGACGCATGCCTGCAGGCTAAGCTAGCGAGCGAGTTAGCTTGTGGTCGGTGCCGAGGTAAATGTTCGTCCGGTAGTACCAAATACTTTCACAGGTTCATTCAGGTCTTTGGAAATGTGCAGATAACAGTGGTAGTAGGGAGCAGCAAGCTTGTGAGTGTGTGGATGTTTATGGATAATATATAGGGGCATGCCTCTCCGTAGCCACAAAGCTCTGCGTGGGTTTTAATGTTGTCCTCCATGTTATCCTAGCTTTTATAAATATATAAAATGTATAAAAAATATAACATACTCTGACTTTTTTGTGATTTTACTTATTTTCCATGACACTCTATACTTTTCCACCCACATGCTGTACATAGAAACGCACAGATGTGGATCTCCAAGGTTATGGTTGATATTACTCACACACTTCCCATTCCACGTTACCCAATATCTTCCCTGTGGCCATGATTCCCATCTCACACTCCAGAGGCTGAGCTCCAATTGAGCAGTGAGTGCTTTGAACCTTCTCCACTCCAGCCATTGCAGTGCCAATTAGGATGGCTAACCAGTAGCTTTCTTCCTCACACCAAGCTTCCACCGGTGGCATAAATATAGATCAAAGCTGGGGTGTGTCAAGAGGCCAGCCATACTCCTGCGACTGTATCTCAAAAACGACTAAAGATTGAAAGATGTGGCCTTTGGAAAGTTCCCTGTCGAGGTCGACAGCATTGGGTGAGGAAGACACATCTGTCACACAGTTATATGACCATGCTTGAAGACAGGGCTGGAGATTGGGAAATAGGACTCTGTTTTAAATTGTTACAATTTCTCAGAAGTGTTTGGATTTGTGTCTGTCTTATCAGTGCCAACTGCTTCACCTTGCTTCTCTGTTCTGTGTATTGCAAGCAATGATGCAACGTAAAGTGGTTGCAGAGAAATATAATTCAAAAGTGTGAGTGCTTTAAAGAAAATCTGGGATGGGCAATAATTTGCCACAGTATAGCAATCCCATCAATATACTGAAATATTTATCGACAGGGCATTCCATTATATTAGAACAATGCCCTTTTTTTTCTTTAAAGCGTACATGCTGCATTCCCTTAAGCCAGCAGGATGGCATCTGTTTCCTTAGATACAGTCAGGTTAACAATAGAAGTGCCAAGGCAGCAGTCGCTTCTTTCCTCTGTGACTTAGTAAACCTAAGTTAACTTTACTAATGTTTTGCTTATGAATCAAATGTTTCCCTATATTTCCATGGTTTTTCAAGGTAAAAATATTAAACCAGTTGTGTCATTGTATAACCCTAATATTTTGCTAATTAATCAATAAAGGATA
This sequence comes from Galaxias brevipinnis, assembly GCA_036023535.2. Classification (NCBI taxonomy): domain Eukaryota; kingdom Metazoa; phylum Chordata; class Actinopteri; order Galaxiiformes; family Galaxiidae; genus Galaxias; species Galaxias brevipinnis. The sequence continues at coordinate 2,441 of JAVQIZ010158041.1, read as the reverse complement.
GAAATTACTGAGCAGGATTCATTACAGAAGTTTAAACAATGAAATCTGTTTCCCAGCCCTTATTTTAGACACACACACACACACACACACACACACACACACACACACACACACACAAACACACACACACACATTCAAATGCCAAGAATGCAGAGACTTGTCCCTGGTTACTATAGGAACGTAGGCAGCAGAATAAAACTGCTTAGTTTCTTTCATCATAAAGGGAGTATTGACCGTGTGTGTATCTGTGTTTAGAATGGGTCGTTGAATGATCGTTATCATTGTGAGTCAGGGTTGACTGTTTACTTTAAAGTGTAGTCCTTCAGGTTTTTTTATTTCAATTATGTTACAATAGAAAGCCAAAATGTTAGTGTGGTAAACATACATAAAGGGATGAATCACTTGTGCCTGAGGGCCTAGTTTGTGCTTGGCTAGTTGGTCAAATATCATCTGTAAGAACAACGTGTTTCAAGCAACGGCTTGGCCATACATTTGCTTAAACCAATATACTCAAACCCCACAAACGATGTCTGTTTACTTTAAAAAGAGAATTAGGGTGAAAAGTCACGCGCAACTTCTCAGAATCATGCTTTGAAATAAATTGCAGCTCATATACATGGACAGTCAATGGGGAACAGCGAGTCTGCCATCAAGGTTATGCATGTCTACCTCAAGTGGCATCACTCTGGCCTCAAATGACACACAACTGTCACAGCTCTTATTTGATGTCTTTCCTTTCCTCAACCTTTTGACTGTGCTTCTTTGGTAGTGCAATGCTAAGTGACCAACTTGCCAAATCTATTTCTAATTCAATCTTTTGCTAGCTAACATTTACTTGTTTTAATGAGGTTCACATGAACATTATTAACCACAAAGCTCTAGTATGCTCACAAATGGCTCAGCTGACACCAAGACTAAATCATCTGGTCAGGCTAGCGCTGGGCGATAGGGGAGATGAAATGACATATGTCACCTCCATTTTGACTGACCTCGTCATGGCGTGAATGCATGCACGCACACGAACACAGAGAAGACAGAAGCACACTCTAAGACCGTATCAGATGCACCCACATTATTGACCTCAGTGATTGGCTGGCTGAGAGGAACAGGAGATACTAGACTTCTTATGATAATTTTACCTCTCGTGATTTCCTTGCAGCTGGAGAACCAGCATAGCTCTTGGCATGTGACGTAACAAGTATTGTATATTAAAATAAACAATCATGTAACCACGCACTGCCAGGCCATCCTGGAACCCATCACACATCAAATACACACCCCATAGCTTTGTGGAGGATCCACTTTTATCCTGTTCACCCGTCAACTGTTTTCTCAGTCCTCTCTTTGAAGGCATTGAGTCCTCTCTTTGAAGGCATTGCCTTCCCACATAGTTTTATTATAGCCAATGTACTCAGATGGAGTCTTCTATTACACACCCCAAAACAGACATCGCCATAGGCACAGGTGGCACTGCCAGCATGGATCCTTTTCTCCTCCTCCCTCGGGCATCTGTTGCTTTGGTCTGTCTATCCCTCAGCAGACCTAAACAGATCTGTGGATATATTCTGCTATCAACAGGCCAAGCCAAAGTGTGAGTCAGACTGGATAGGTGGCCTGGAGAGCGAGAACATGCAGAAGACCGTGAATGACACACTATGATATCTTCACAGACACCAAGGTGTGTTTGTGGTCCTATTAGTACACAAAGAGTACACACTGACTCAATCTGTTTGTGCATTGACTTCACCAAAGTCTTTGATGTAGAAAATAGTCCTATTTCCCTCTCTCTCTCTCTCTCTCTTTCTCTCTCTCTATCTCTCTCCCTCTCTCTCTCTCTTTCTTTCTCTCTATCTCTCTCTCTATCTCTATTTCTCTCTCTCTCTCTCTCTCTCTTTCTTTCTCTCTCTATCTCTCTCTCTCTCTCTCTCTATCTCTCTATCTCTCTCTCTCGCTCTCTCTTTCTCTCTCTCTCTCTCTCTCTCTCTCTCTCTCTTTCTAGTAAGAACACTATCGATCTTGTGTATAAATAGTCATCTCCTTCTCATCACCCATTCACGTCCCTATTTGTAAGCATGGTCCTCATTTCTACCGCATCCTTCTCTGTGGGTCTGTGGCCTTCAGCCTTGTCCCTGACAAAGTGACCTCCTGACCTCATCCACTGGTGGTATGTCCTTCTGATAGCTTCCCAGCCCCTCCCACTGTCAAAGGGCTTCTCTTAAGTCAAAACATGACCTTCACCTTGTGAGGATGACCCCCACTCCTCCTCCTCTGTCACTTAACAAGGAGACTCATCCTCCATGCACACACACACAGACTCACACACATACACACACACACACACACACAGATACACACACACACACACACACACACACACACACAGATACACACACACACACACACACACACACAGATACACACACATACACACACACACACAC
>JAVQIZ010158039.1:0-26174 GCA_036023535.2 Galaxias brevipinnis | reverse complement strand
GTAGTGTAATCTAGTGGGTGTCCATTATTAGGAGTAGTGTAACCTAGTGGGTGTCCATTATTAGGAGTAGTGTAACTTAGTGGGTGTCCATTAGGAGTAGTGTAGTGGATCTCCATTATTAGGAGTAGTGTAATCTAGTGGGTGTTCATTAGGAGTAGTGTAATCTAGTGGGTGTCCATTAGGAGTAGTGTAATCTAGTGGGTGTCCTTTATTAGGAGTAGTGTAATCTAGTGGGTGTCCATTATTAGGAGTAGTGTAATCTAGTGGCTGTTCATTAGGAGTAGTGTAATCTAGTGGGTGTCCATTAGGAGTATTGTACTCTAGTGGGTGTCCATTAGGAGTAGTGTAATCTAGTGGGTGTCCATTATTAGGAGTAGTGTAATCTGGTGGGTGTCCATTAGGAGTAGTGTATTCATCAAGATATTAAGAGGACGTTTTACAAATCGCATATTTAAAGCGAAACTAAGAACCTGCGATGAACACCCACTAGATTACACAATACTGAATAGTGAAACATACAACATGTGTACAGGAAATTGAAAACATATTATCATGTTCATTTTATGATTAACCAGTTGTCCCCATTAAATTAGGAAAAGACATAAAATAAGGAGCAAAGAATTACGTCAACTATTTCTTTCGAGACTTAAAACATTGAAAGATAATAGGAGGGTCAAGTGAGTCTGGGAGGCGATAACATTAGCTGTGCTGCTTTGCTACATTTGGTAGCTTGCTTTCTAGCATGATGACTAAAGCCTTACTTTGTGGATGTATACCTTCTATGTAGAATAATATCAGAGGAGAAAGGTGAGAATGTTGATATTAAACATACGCTGTTCCTGGCAAGTTAACCTATTAACTGCAAAGAACTGAACATCCAATCAGAATTAGCTCATGCAAATAAACCGAGCTCCTCTCCATGTCCCGTCTATATTTACAGAGGATGTGACAGCCAACTGGATCGTTTGCTTCTCATAAAAATCCATCATTATACCTGTAGTCAAATTCACTATTCACAATAATTATAGAATGATTTCTAGCTGTCTTATAACTGTAGTTGTTAGTTATATAACTATAGTTGTTGTTTGTAGCAATCTCCTTTCTTTAGCTATCAATGTCTGTAGCTCACTCTCTGGCATACTTTCTCTCTCTCGCTCTTTATTTCTCTATCTCTCTCTCTCTCTCTCTCTCTCTCTCTTCTACTTCCCTTTCTTTATCTTTCTTTGCCTAAACACTCTGACCTCACTCTCTCATTTCCCTCCAAGGACAGTAGATTTAACACACTCACATCAGCCAGAGTTCCACAGACATAGCAAATCTGAAGGCTCTGTCTCCCTGCTGTCTCCAAACCTCTCCTCCTCCGCTGTCCTGTCCTCTAGCCTTCCTGTCCTCTCCTTAACCCTCTCCTCCTCCACTGTCCTGTCCTTTAGCTGTCCTGTCCTCTCTTTAACCCTCTCCTCCTTCACTGTCCAGTCCTCTAGCCTTCCTGTCCTCTCCTTAACCCTCTCCTCCTCCGCTGTCCTCTCCTGTTCTGCTGTGGCTCAGTCCAGATCCCTGGAGGTTACACGGAGTAACGTTTTCCACTGTTTTTTTGTCCCTCTCCCTGTGTTGCGTGTCTGGCTGGTTGGCTGCGTGTGGCACGGCGCTATCGTGTGGCGTGGCGCTAACGTGTAGCCTGCGTTCCTTCAGTTCAGACAGGTCCAACACGCTGAACAGGAGCTCCTACGCCCGTGACAGCATGATGATCGAGGAGATCCTGGCCCCCACCAAGGACACGGTACACTCAGTGTTACTCTGTCTCATCCAGCTCTCTCTTCTCTCTCCTTTCATACACCTTTCCTCTATCCTGTTACTTTCTTTCTTTCTTTCTTTCTTTCTTTCTTTCTTTCTCCAGGTAAGCACGTCCTTCACTCCTCCTTGATGTCCTCATCTAAACTTTCACAACTTCCTCTTCTCTCTCCATCTCTCTCTCTCCTTTTTCAAAGTGTCTGTCTTTGCATTATTATGAATTATTACGATTATGAAGATACACTGGTGTTGCTCTTAGCTGGTCAGTTATTATATGGATACTCAAATTAATGTAACTGTTTCTTGGTCTTCTTATCAAAATGTGTCAGTTTACTGAGTTCTGCAGAATGATGACAGTGATCTAGGTAGACACTCTTCATAAGTGTGTTATAAGTACCACATGTCAGTGTGTCAGTGTATTGGGTTGTGTAGGATGATGACAGGAAGTGATGTAAACATTGCACCCAGGAAGTTACCCTGTTGTCATGGCTACAGTGAGATGGAGGATGCCTCAGTGGGAAAGAAGGTTTGGAGAAAGAATATATGACGTCATCGTTTCAGAGGATAAATGTGTTGGGTTAGGTTATGATCTGTGGAGGATAAATGTGTTGGGTTGTGTTTTGATGTGTCTGTTCTCCTCCTGTAGCTACAGAGTGTCTGTAAAGACATTTCCTACTTGGTCGACCCTCTCAATAAGGTATATTAGAACAAACTAAACCATGTCTATGGACGGCAACACGATCATCACATGGTTCATTTAAACAATCTCCCTATTTCATCTTCTACCTCAATGTTCAGTCCCAGTTCAGCCTCATACTGTTTGTTGGTTGGCCTGTTGGTTTGGACAGAGAGATTCTCATTTCATCCAGTGACCTGTGTGGCAAACATTTGTTTCTTTTCCCCACGCTAAGTCTGTCTGTCTGTCTGTGGATTCCCATGACGCAGTTTTTCGTTAGAAAGAAACGATTGTTTCAACTGGACTCGTGCCAATGTCTCCGTCTGTCTGAGTGTAGGACACATCATCCTCCTCACCATCCTCAACATCCAGTGCCTGTTCCATTCATAATACATTTCAATAAACCACTTTGCCCCCTGGTGAAATAGATTCGATTGAGTAAATATTAACGTTATAAAATATGTTTTTGTGCATATGTAAATACAACAGCATATCTTTTTTTAAGTTTTTTTATATTAATTGACAACAATTGAAATATAGTTACCAGGGTCATATGTGGTCGTGGTTGTCACCCATTCACTTAAGTTGTCATGGTGATCAGAGCCATATATGGTCATGGTGGTCACTTCTTGCCTGGTACACTATAAGGTCATTGTTACTGTGTGTCCCTTTGTCACCATGTTGATTCATCATCCAATATTTCCTCTTCCTCCCCTCTAATCGTCCTCCTTTTTCCTCTCTCCTCCTCTTCCTCCTCTCTCAGCACCTGGCCGTAACCAAGGACTACAACTCAGAGTGTCTGAGACGATACAGCTGGACCCCAGACACCATGGACCACAGCAACGCTGTCTCCAGTCCCATACACTCAGGGTGAGCTCAAACACACACACACACACACACACACACACACACACAACCATGCTGTCTCCAGTCCCATACACTCAGGGTGAGCTCACACACACACACACGCTGTATCTAGCACCATACACTAATGGTGAGCGCTACACACAGATACAGACCTCATAGCTCTCTATCATTAACACTGCTACATACAGACCCCATAGCTATGTATCTAGCCTGTGTGTTGCTGCAATATTTAGACTGTTACTGCACAGACTCCATTTTATCTCCGTTAATGTGGATGAACAGAGTGTGTGTTCCTCTTGGTTTTCCCTCTGCTTTGAATATCTTATGATTGGCTGTCATAAAAGAAGAACTCCATCGTCACATATGAAACCACACATGGAATTGTGTTTGAATTGGAAACGAAGTCCTGTTTGTGTGTAGGACGCATTATAGGATGGGTTTGACAGTGAAACACGGGATTTCTGTGTTCCTTTATTTTTATCAACGTTCAACATTTTGCCAAAATATTCTTTATGGACTTTTTTGAATTCCTTATCTTACTCCCATTTGATGTTTTCTTTTTGGATTTTCCCTTCTTTTATGTTTTTAACCCCCGACCCTTTCTTTCATGCCTTAAGTTTGTCCGAGTTGGCCTCCCAGGTTGCTAGAGACCGTGTTAACTGCACTGTAACTGAAGTAGCTGAATAATGTTCTCTATCTTCCTGCTCCTGCCTTGTTTCCATGTGTTTATTTGTTTTTCCTGCAGCTTGTCCTCCCCGCTCCCTCAATATGACTCCAGGTGATGACCTGCTGTGTGTGTCCACTGCTGATGACGTCATCGTGATGTCACAGTGATGTCACACGCTTACTCCATGTGTCCCTTCCTCCACTTTCTGTCTTTTGTTGTTTGTTCCCTTCCTTTCTTGATATCTCTCTCTTTCACTATATATGACTTCTGTTTTCTTTCTATAACTTTCTCTCTCCCTCTTTCTCCCTTTGTTTCTTTTCATCGTGTGTTCTGGGTGTTCTTATCAGCAGCCTTTCCTGTCTGGTGCCAGACCTCACTATTAACACACAGACTGTGATCTGCTAACCAAGCAAACGTGTTGGCACATATTAAACACTCCCTTTCATTTGTGATGTAATAATATGAATATCGGAGGTGGACCATTTGTGACGGTGTTTAATATTGATCACTGATCAGTGCATTCGAGTGGTGAAACCTTGGCAGAGGACTATGACTATAGCAGCATGGTGCTTCCCTATCCACTGAAGCACTGTGCCTATAGTAACATGGAGCTAGCCACTGAAGCACTGTGGCTGTAGTAACATTGAGGTAGCCACTGAAGCACTGTGGCTATGTCACCATGGAGCTGGCCACTAAAGCAATGTTGCTATAGCAGCATGGCGCTACCCACTGAAGCACTGTGGCTATAGCAACATTGAGCTAGCCACTGAAGCACTGTGGCTATAGCAACATGGAGCTAGCCACTGAAGCATTGTGGCTATAGCAACATGGAGCTAGCCACTGAAGCACTGTGACTATAGCAACATGGAGCTTGCCACTGAAGCACTGTGACTATAGCAACATGGAGCTAGCCACTGAACCACTGTGACTATAGCAACACTGAGCTAGCCACTGAAGAACGCTCCAGCATATTAAAGAAGCATTTCACTCACAATTTGCTGAAAGAATTGCCGATAGCTACTGAAGCTCTTGGCAATAGAGATTCTGATGAGTCATAGTTTGGAGTGGAATGCTTCTTTTTAAAATGCTACGGAGGTTAAGAGTGAAAGGCCATGCCAGGTTTGACCGCTCAAAGCCTCTTCTCTTCTCTTCCTGTCCTTATCTAGAAACCTACTCTTCCTCTTTTCCTTACCCTTTTTTTCCGTCACTTACTGTTTTGGGTTTTGGGTGTCTGGTGATCACAGCATGGGGCAATTGTCTTCCTCACTCAGTCTCCACGGTATTTAAACTGTCTCTCTCTCTCCCTCTCTCTCTCTCTCTCTCTCTCTCTCTCTCTTCCTCTCTCTGCCTCACTCTGTCTCTCTCTCTATCTCTCTCTCTTCTCCTTCTACCCCTCTGTGTTTCTCTTCTTTTCTTTTCTAATCTGTTTCTTTCTCCTCTCCAGGTTCCTGGTCAGCTTCATGGTGGATGCCAGGGGCGGGTCCATGAGAGGAAGTCGTCATAATGGAATGCGCATCATCATCCCGCCCAGGAAGTGCACCGCGCCCACCAGGATCACCTGCCGATTGGCTAAAAGGCACAAGCTGGCCTATCCTCCTCCAATGGTAGAGGGGGAAGGCTTGGTTAGCAGGCTGGTGGAGGTGGGCCCTGCTGGGGCTCAGTTTCTGGGGTAGGTACCTGGTCCTGGTTCTCCTCTGGAGCTCCTTGATCCTAGTCTAAAGAAACCTAAAGTTAGATTGTTTTATTTACATTTTGTTCTTGTATTAGAAAGTATGATTTTGCAAACTTTGTATTAGAAAGTATGGTTTTGCAACAGGAGGAATACAATAATCTATCAATGTTATATTATTACTGGAGCTCATCATCAGTTTGTAATATAATGGCAGTAGTTTTACTCATCATCAGTTTGTAATGTAATGGCAGTAGTTTTACTCATCATCAGTTTGTAATGTAATGGCAGTAGTTTTTACCCATGATGCCAAACATAATATGTCTGCTGGAAAAAGGCCCCCGGCCTGATCCTATGTCTCCAACTGTATTTGTGGACTTTACTACTGCCTTTCTGTCTGTTTACAGTAATTAAATCTTATTTCTGTGTGTGTGTGTGTGTGTGTGTGTGTGTGTGTGTGTGTCAGGCCGGTCATAGTGGAGATCCCTCACTTTGGCTCCATGCGAGGGAAGGAGAGAGAGCTCATCGTTCTGCGGAGCGACAATGGTGACACCTGGAAGGAGCACCAATCAGACTTCAGACAGGAGGACATCTTGGAGATGCTTCAGGGCATGGACGAAGGTCAGACGAACACAACCCTGAACTTAGAGAACTATATATAAGACAAAACACAACGCTGTGACCATATTAAACTATATATATAAGATCAGACTAAAACACAACGCTGTGACCATATTAAACTATATATATAAGATCAGACTAAAACACAATGCTGTGACCTTATTAAATTATATATATAGAAGGTCAGACTAAAACACAAAACTGAACTTAGAACACTATATATAATATGTGTATATATATTTATATATATATATATATATATATATATATATATATACATGCTGTAATATAAGTACCTAAATGAAAGCCTCTAATTGATAAATGTTGAATGTTGTTATCCAGAGCTGGACAGCCCCATTGAGCTGGAGAAGAAGCGGATCTGTCGTATCGTCACACGGGACTTCCCACAGTACTTTGCGGTGGTGTCTCGGATCAAGCAGCAGTCCAATCACATGGGTCCAGACGGAGGGGTCCTGTCCAGTCAGACGGTGCCCATGGTGCAGGCCTCCTTCCCCCAGGGGGCACTCACCAAGAAGATACGCGTGGGACTGCAGGTGACCACTTCCTCCTGGTCTCTATGGAAACTAGCTCTCAGAGCCTCTAGAAGGAGGACTGGGCGCTGGGGGATTGAGGAGCAAAGAAACCTTTTCAGTTTGTAGTTTTTAAACCAAGGCAGGGAGGATGACTTCAACTCTGATTCTTATTTCAAATCCATTCAAGATTAACTCCCCCCTTCATCCCTTCCTCTTTCTTTCTTTCTCTCCTTCCCTCCTCTCATCTCCTTCTTCCCTCCTTCCCCCTGTCCAGGCCCAGCCTGTCCCTGACGACATGGTGCGCGCAGTGCTAGGCAACCGAGCCACCTTCAGCCCCATCGTTACCGTGGAGCCCCGGCGACGGAAGTTCCACAAGCCCATAACCATGACGATCCCGGTCCCGCCCCGCTCGGCAGAGGGACACCCCGTTGGTCAAAGGGGAGACGCCCCGCCCTGTCTCCGCCTCCTCTGCAGCATCACAGGTCAGACCAAAGCCTTAGACTCTGAATGAATGAATGCATGAATAAATTACTTACATTACTTAATGAATGAATGAATGAATTAATTAATTAATTAATTTATTAATGGTCTAGACGTCTGTGCTCTGAGTAAATCGTATTCAGAGGTAGGAGGTACATTTAATATGGGATAATATGAACAATCAAGAATAAACTGCCTAAAAGATGAAAGAGAAACGATGGTGGAAGGGAAAGCTAAAATAAACTGGTACAAACAAAAACATGACTGACAACGTTTTGGTGTTTGTATGTGGTTGTGTTTGTGTGTGTGTGTGTGTGTGTGTGTGTGTGTGTATACAGGAGGAACGTCCCCAGCTCAATGGGAGGACATCACAGGAACAACACCACTGTCCTTTGTCACCGACTGTGTCTCCTTCACCACCAACGTGTCTGCCAGGTAACACACACACACGCACACACACTACACACTCTACACACACACACACATACACACTACCCCCACTCTCACTCTTTAAAAACACACACACTTACTTTATAAACACACAGACAAACTCTGTTTTCCACGTTACTATTGGCTGTGCCACAAAGGCTGTTTTCTGCATTACTATTGGCTGTGCCACAAAGGCTGTTTTCTGCGTTCCTATTGGCTGTGCCACAAAGGCTGTTTTCTGCGTTTCTATTGGCTGTGCCACAAAGTCTGTTTTCTGCGTTTCTATTGGCTGTGCGGTCTGTAATTGGGTTCATGAGACCCGGGGACAGTCTGATATTATCATTGGTCCTCTTGTTTCCCACCCTTCCTCCAATTAGATTACCTCAAGCTTTTACCTTTACCTCCATAACCTCCATGTGACGCCTGTGTGTGTGACCATCAAATTGAGCTGATTTGATTTACAGTACATTCCCAACAGAGGCTTGGGTGGTTGAACTGTAGGACGTGAATATTTTGGATTTGCACCAGTAGTAAGGACACACTATAATGAGGGGTCCTTTAAAATCAGCTGTTATGTTGTTTTGGCTCAGTGGCTGTAACAGACTGCTTGTATCAGCTGTTTACCTTAAAGGACATCGTGTGTTCTGTGTGGCCCGCGCTGTGGCACTGAGGAGGAGCTATGTCAGCACACACAGTCAGTCCTCAGGCTTTAGACATGGTGTGTTCTGTGTGGTCAGTCCTGTGGCTTTAGACATGATGTGTTCTGTGTGGACCGGGCGATGGCACTGAGGAGGAGCTATGTCAGCACACACAGTCAGTCCTGTGGCTTTGTGCAGCCCTAGCTCTTATGGATTCATACATCAGTGTGTCTGCTGGGTTTCAGTATGAATGCATATTTCACTATGATTCTCACATATCTCATCTTTATTATTTTTACCTTATCTTACCCCTCCCTATCTCTTCCTCTCTCTCTTCCTCCTCACCTCCACTCCTCCTTTTCCTCCTCCCCACCGTCCTTCTACTCATCTTGATTCCCTTACCCTCCTCCTCTTCCTCACCATCCTCCCCTTCCTCCAGGTTCTGGCTGGCGGACTGCCACCAGGTCCCTGAGACGGTAACCTTGGCGACCCAGCTGTACCGGGAGCTGATCTGCGTTCCGTACCTGGCCAAGTTTGTGGTGTTCGCCAAGATGAACGATCCGGTGGAGTCCCGTCTCCGATGCTTCTGTATGACCGACGACAAGGTGGACAAGACCCTGGAGCAGCAGGAGAACTTTGAGGAGGTGGCCAGGAGCAAAGACATCGAGGTATCAATATAACCATACACGTCTATTATCATGTAGTTTAGCTGTGAGGCAGCAGCAGAACTTTGAGGAGGTGGCCAGGAGCGAAGACATCGAGGTATCAATATTAATGTAGGTATTAATATAGACATACATGTCTATTATCTTGAGGGAGCAGGAGAACTAAGCAATAATATGGGGATTAATATAACTGCTATAGTAATGGTATGGTCCATCCAGCCATAGTAATGTTATGGCCCATCCAGTCATCATAATGGTTTGGACCGTCCAGCCATCATAATGGTATGATCTATCCAGCCATCATAATGGTATGATCTATCCAGCCATTATAATGGTATGGTCCATCCAGCCATCATAATGGTATAGCCCATCCAGCCATCATAATGGTAAGGTCCATCCAGCCATAGCAATGGAATGGTCCATCCTGTCATCATAATGGTATGGCCCACCCAGACATAGTAATGGTATAGTCCTAACGACATTCATTCTGTTTCATCAGGTCCTGGAGGGCAAACCAATCCACCTGGATTGCTATGGCAACCTGAGCCCTCTCACCAAGAGTGGCCAGCAGCTCATCTTTAACTTCTACGCCTTCAAAGAGAACCGCCTCCCATTCAACGTCAAGGTAAGAGGCGCTGGTTACATTTAGTACCGGATGCATGCAAAAATACTGCCATATTTAGAGACATACTGTGGAATAATGTCATGATTCTTATTTAGATAGATACTGTGGAATATTGTCATGATTCTTATTTAGATAAATTCTGTGAATTACTGTCATGGATCTTATTTAGATGAAGTACGTACACTGTCCTGGACATGCAGGTCTGCAGTATTGAAGTGACACATTCAGTCTGCATCTCTTAAGGACTGTGCCAGCCGTTATGTATGAGTCAGTGCTGTGGTTGTTATAGAGGACGGTTTGAGTGGATCTCTTTTCTACATGTTTATATCTGGGGTATAAATATCTGTTTTCCCAGGTCCGAGACATGGGTCAGGAACCATGCGGTCGTCTCTCCTTCCTCAAAGAACCCAAGGCCATGAAAGGCCTGCCCCAGACGGCCATCTGCAACCTGAACATCACACTGCCAACCCACAAAAAGGTAGGCGCTGCGCTGGGGAGACGGGCTATCTGACCAGTCACCCTCTCCAGGCCATGTCATGTCATCCACATGTCCACAGAGCGGGGAGGATAGACAGAGAGAGAGGAGGAGGAGAGGAGAAGGAGAGGAGGAGTGTTTTAAAACCGAGAGGTGGAACTTTGTTCAGCTCACAATGCTTGCTCTGTTGTCTTTTATCTTCAAACTGGGATTATATTATATGACCCTTCAACACACACACACACACACACACACACACACCGATCCACAGAGAAAGAACTGTACCTCTGTCATAACTCACATTCTGGTATACAAGTGGAAAAAAACATCACAGAAAGTCACCTCACTTTTGCTTTATTGGTGTTCACAAATCACTTTGTTGTTTTGCTCCTCCATTCGGAGTGAATTAAATTCCACCACTCTGGCCATTTTGTTTTGTTTCTCTCGAGCCTCTTCATGCTTTATGCTGCCTTCATGTCACTTCCTGTGTTTTATTTTGCTCCGCCCACTTTAACGCTTCCGCTGTTCCATTGTGTCATCTCTCTCCTCTCCTGCAATGCATCATGGGAACCAGCCGGACGTGGAGTCTGATCCTGATGACGAGGTAAACGGAACCTTCATCAGCACATGGAATCTGCTGCTTCCTACTTCCTCCTCTTCTTCGTTTTTTTGTTCCTTCAGTTTTTGGCTCTAGCTCCCCTGTGGCGATGGTAGATTCAGTGTAGCAGGGGGTGGTTGTGTTCAATCTAGTCGACTGTGAGACCGGCTCTCTTTTAAACAGGCCAACCCTGTGGTTGAGACTCGCTGTTGACGCACGCTGTGAGGTGCTATAGCTCAGCTCCAGGTGATCCTGTCCTTGTCCCACTTCTAGTGTACAACCATTTATCTTTATTTCATAATGCGTTTAGCGGGCAAATGGCCTCCTTAGCAATTAACACCCATACTGTTTTTACACTGTAGGGTTCAAACTGAACTGAACTGATCCAGATAGTTCCTGGTTTACCATCTCCTTCTTATATACTATTCTATGCGCGATTGTATTATCAGTTTGTACCCAGTGTGAAAATGTCCATTAAGATTCAGACAGGTTTGGAACTCTAAAGTTTGACAGTTATAGAAGTTAATATCTACTTACCGACCATTATATTTCAACCTTTCCTAAGCATGTTCCCTTGACAAATTTACAGAACCTTTTACTTGTTCTTTGCACGTAACTAACAGCATAATCTAGTCACACAAGAAAGTACTTTTTTCACTACCCAAATTTATATAAATATTTACCTGTTTCTCTGTAATGAAAATTAGGAATGCAAGTCTGGAATGCAATAGCTTAACACACCCTCTGTCCAATCAGAAGGAAGCATGGATCCCTGTCACACTGCCTCTGTCCAATAGGATTAGAGGTTGTTTCTATGTCTTAGTCATCCTGAGCAGCAAGGTGACTCTGACGTCCTCCATTAAACTAATGGCATGGAAAGACACGCTTCTGCATCGAACATCCTTTCCCCTTAATGAACACACTCCACCACCGCCCTCCGTCCCTCCCAAACTGCCCAATCCCCATCCACAACTCTAATAATAAGAGCTTGACGTGGATTGTTATTAAGTATATTTAAATGTGTTTCGTTAAGACTTTAGATGTTAGATACACTGAACAGAGAACCTGGGTGTTTGTTAGTGTCTGTCATGGTTGGACAGTTTAGACACAGTGTAATGGACTTGATCTGATTTAACCTTTTCTGGGTCTGTGTTCTTACTCCCTCCCATCTTTGTGCTTGAAAGTGGAAGGATGCACATTAGGGAGATAGATTCAGAATTGGAACCAGGCCCAGCCAGAGACTATTTATTGGAAGAGATGTTCAGTGATGGTTCCATTCTGTGTTAAGGAAGGGAGAACACATCTAATCTCATATAGCGCAGTTTCATCAAGATAATCTTATATAGCGTTGTGTTCTATATTATCAAGCTAATCTTATATAGCACAGTTTCATCAAGCTAATCTTATATAGCGCAGTTTCATCAAGCTGATCTTATATAGCGCAGTTTCATCAAGCTAATCTTATATAGCGCAGTGCCCTATGTTATCAAGCTAATCCTATGTAGCGCAGTGCTCTATGTTATCAAGCTAATCTTATGTAGCGCAGTGCCCTGTGTTATCAAGCTAATCTTATACAGTGCAGTTTCATCAAGCTAATCTTATATAGCGTAGTTTCATCAAGCTAATCTTATATAGAGCAGTGCTCTATGTTATCAAGCTAATCTTATGTAGCGCAGTGCTCTGTTTCATCAAGCTAATATTATATAGCGCAGTGCTCTGTTTCATCAAGCTAATCTTATATAGCGCAGTGCTCTGTTTCATCAAGAGCCTGAAGTGGTTGGTTATGAGGTCAGCTAATCATATATGGGGCAGTGCTCTATGTTATCAAGCTAATCTTATGTAGCACAGTGCTCTTTTTTATTAAGTTAGCGTTACATAGCGCAGTGCTCTGTTTCATCAAGCTAATCTTATATAGCGCAGTGCTCTATGTTATCAAGAGCCGGAAGTGGTAGGTTAGGAGACCTGTACAAGCACTCCCAAATCTAAGCTGTACCGTTTTTAAAAATAATAGATTAATTAGAAAGAGATACATTATTTTGATCACATTTATATTTTATGTTAAAACATCCTTTTGTTCTTTTTTTGTTTGTTTGTTTGTTGCAGAGTGAAAAGCCAGATCGACGTCATACCTTTGCTTCGCTAGCTTTGCGTAAGCGTTACAGCTATCTGACTGACCCAGCAGCGAGTGAGTTACACATTCCTCCTTTCAATCAATCTCTTCAATACTTTCACGCCAAAAATCTACTAAGGTTTTCCACCAGCTATAGATTCAGATGATTATTCAGAACGTGACATTGTCCATTGCTTCATAGTGTAGAGCACATCAGGGGGTCTCGTCACCATGCACTCAAACTGGAGGCCGGAGCCTGGTTCATTTGCATGGGTCACTGGTTGTTACCGCTTTGCACTCCTTTCTCATTTCCTGGTTGTCCTCACGTGTCTGCTTTGAAGTTGTTTTCTGTGTTTTCTGTCTCAATGTATGTGTGAACCACTGGCATTGCAACATCCATCTGTTCATTTATTGCTTTTGTAAAAACAAAATGTTAAAATCGGTGATTCTCAAACGTTTTGTTTAGTTTTTGTTTTTCCTGAAGGGGGTAACTACTTACATAATGATTATTAATAGTGCCTATGCTTTGTGCCTAACATTCTATTCTTTTAAAAGGTAGATGGCTACACTTAGGCCTGCTGGTCTAGGCTTTTAAGGTTTCCAGACTAAAAGTTTGAGAACCACTGCAATTGAGATCATGTTTTTGTCTGTTTCATTGGTTTAGAACACTGTTACTAGTTTTGTGTATTGTGTATTTATCCCTATAAATCTTATTACTGACTGAAAATAACCATATAATGTGCATTAGGGACATATATTTGTAGAGTTCTGAATTAAAACTACTGAAGTTCCAAAAACAATTTTTCAAAATCTGTTGTTGCCTGACAACAAAATAGTAGCTAGTAACAAAAGAAAGGTCTCATTAAACTGTTGCTAGATTGACCACACTATGTTCCATCTCTGTGGTCAGAACTCTTGCATTAAACAGTTCTGGAACTCTGATCTCTGTGGGGTTATATTACAACTTACAACGGTAGCACAAAATGAAAATGTTTCACCAAACACATTAAAGGCATATCAAAGAGATGCTAACAGAGCAGGCATTGAAGTCAGTGGATTGTTTGTGAAGCCGTATCATTATCAGTCATTTCTCACTGTTCTGTCATGCATTTCTGTTGGCACATTTTCCTCATTGTATGTTATCTACTCTTGTCAAATTGGTTCACCTTATCTAGCTGAACACGAATAATGTGGGGATAATTTGATGTTTTACCCTATTCTTAGTGCAGAGCTGTTTCCCTGAATCCCCTTTGTATTTTAATTCTTAGGAATGTAACATAGATAAAATAACACCAACTTTACCCTGTGATGGTTTTCAAATTGAATTCATAAAGGCCTCTTTTGCCAGGAGCTCTATAGCTAACCTTGGAGAGATAACAGCAGACACTCCTTTGACCTCTAGTGGTATTAACACTAAGGACAGGCAGTCTGTCTAAATGAGAGTGTGTGGATGTGATCTGATGTTCTACTTATTTTCTCCCTCTACTGGCAGAAAACCATGCTAATTTGTTCCTAATTGTAAAACATTCAGAGTGATTTTTGAACAGATTAATTTGTTCGGGAAAAGAGTGTGTGCTAGATAAGGTGAACGCGATCGATCGTACATTACTCCCATGTCATACCATTCTTGTATAAATAGATGTGAAAGACTTTGAATTGTTGTAATTGCATTATAATGTATTACTGTTTATTCTTGCTGTATCGATGCTACTGTAACTGACTCAACCCAATTCTCTCTCTCTGGTTTTGTCTTTCATTTATTTTTTATTTATTAAATATTTTTAATCTTGCTTTTTTATTATTTAAAATTATTATTCTGTTATCTTATTTTTCCGTTATATTTATGTTTTGCTTTTTTATTATTTACATTTTTTGCTTATTTATTTAACTGAATTGAAGAAACAACTGATCGGAGTTCGCCGAGAACACAGCCTTCTAGCTACCCTTACAAACCTGTCTTTTCAACGAGATCTTATCAGGCGTGGGCGTCTGTTCCTGTCTCCAGCCCTGGCCAAGCCCTCTCAGGCCTCTGCTCCCTCTCCAGCTCCTCCTCCAACACGCCCTGTGCTTCTCCTCTGAGGTCCGCCTGGTCCATCACCTCCGCCTCCCCCGCCAGATCCAACTTCTCCCCCGCCTCCCCCGCCAAGTCAATCAGTGACGTGTCCTCCCCCATCCGCTCCTACCGCACTCTGTCCTCCCCCATTAAGACGATGGTGCAGCAGGCCCAGTACCCCGTCCAGGTCACCCCCTCCCTGCTGTCCTCCCCGGGTCGCAGCGCCTCTCCGGACCCCGTCTCCATGAAGAACCTCTCCGCTCTGTCCGCCAGGACCTCGCCCGTCACCGTGGCAACGAGAGAGGCAGGAGGAACCCTGGAGAGGTCTTCCATCGCCATGACTCCGCTTGCCTCCCCCAAGTCCTCCCTCTCCATGTTCACTTCCTCCTTGCCTTATAAGGCCGTGGGGGCGGGCTGTGGAGCTGGCACCGCCTCTAGCTCGTCTCCTATTAAAACTGTACCGGGCCTGTGCTCCACCCGCCCCGGCACCGACCCCGCCCCCAGCCCCGCCCGAAGCCTGTTCTCCTCCCTCTCCTCCCCCCTGAAGTCCAACGGGCCTGCCAGTGCCGCGGCTCTGATCAACGGCACGGTGTCGCCGGCTCAGTACCGCTGTGGCTCTCCGACCTCCCTGCTCTCCAGCAGCCTCCAGGAGAGGATCCAGGCCACCACCAACGCCGCCACCACCAGCGTCAACGCCGCCTTCCAGGAGGTTGAGAAGACCTTCAACTCCTGCTCCGCGGGCTACGGCACCCTCAAGTCCCTCTCCTCCTCCCCGTCCTCCTCCTACCAGTCGTTCCGGTCCTCAGCCTCCGTGAGGTCCCCTCCTAACTCCAGCAGCCCCCAGAACACAGTGACCGTTCCCGTGTACTCCCTGGTCAATGTGCTTCCTGAGCCCCAGTTTAAGAAGCTCCCTGAGATGTCCCAGTGCGCCGCCGCTCTCCTGTCCCCCAGGAAGGCAGCCCCAGCAGAGGCTAACGCCCAGGCTCAATCCTCCTTCGCTAGGACGCTGTCGCCCGTCAAAGCCCCTCTGTTCATGTCCCCCGCCGCCCTCAAAGCCACAGCCGCCTCCCCCCTGTCCTCCAGCCAGGAAATACTTAAGGACGTGGCCGACATGAAGGAGGACCTCATACGCATGTCGGCCATCTTACAAACAGATCCAAACTCCACGGCCAACAAGGGCTTCCAGTCTGACTCTCCCAGAGAGGGCAAGATGGAGGACGAGGAGCCCTTCAGGATAGTAGAGAAAGTCAAAGAAGATTTGGTGAAAGTGAGTGAGATTCTCACTGAGGACAATAAGGGCTCCCTGGGGAAGAGCAGGCTGGAGGACGCCCAGTTCTCCAGAGTACCGGTAGACTCACCACAAAGCAACTGGAGCTACCCTCCCCGATATGAGACGGTGGTCCCTCAGATCAGAACCAAAGCCATCTCAGACAGAGACTTTAATCTAGCCAAGGTGGTCGACTACCTGACCAACGACGTCGCCACCAGCTCCTTTTCCAAAATGGCTGAGGCCAAGCAGAGGACAGAGGAGAGCAGCAGGAGGGAGGGGGAGGAGAAGCAGAAACGGGTCCTAAAGCCCGCCATGGCGCTACAGGAGCACAAACTTAAAATGCCTCCCATTAACATGCGCTCCTCTGCGTCGGAGAAGGAGCTGAGTAAGCTGGCCGATGTGCTGTTTGGCTCTGACGCCGTGTTGGAGTCTGCTGATGACGTGTCCCACGACCAGGACAAGAGCCCTCTGTCAGACAGCGGCTTTGAGACGCGCAGCGAGAGGACCCCCTCGGCCCCGCAGAGCGCAGAGGGCATGGGCCCCAAGGCTCTGTTCCAGGACCTCGCCCCCATGCCGCCCGTCGTCACGGAGACGCGGACCGAAGTGGTGCACGTCATCCGGAGCTACGAGGACGGAACCAAACAACAACAACCGTCGCTGGAGGACAACCGGGCCGTCCGGTACTCAGACTCTGACCCTAAAGGTCATAGCAGCTCCTACACGGCAGACCAAAGCAAAGGATACCAGATGAAAGTCAGCCCAGAGGACGAGTCTATGGGGAAGGGGATGAGGGTGAAGGAGGAGACCCACATCACCACGACGACTAGGATGGTGTACCACAAGCAGCCGGGCAAAGAGGCGGAGTCGGAGTGCTGTGAGGAGACCATGTCTGTCCATGACATCATGAAAGCCTTCCAGTCCGGAAAAGACCCTTCCCGAGAGCTGGCCGGCCTGTTTGAGCACAAAGCAGGCAGCGAGGAAGGCCAGCAGAGGGCGATGGAGGACGGGCAGCCCAAAGTAGAGAGGATCATAGAGGTGCACATCGAGAAGGGCAACAAGACGGAACCCACCGAGGTTTTCATCAGAGAGACTAAAAACCACCGCCCGGACAGAGACACCTACTATTACCAAGGCAACAGCGGAGCCAGAGAAGAGGAGGAGCCAGAGGAGGCACTTCCTGTGTACCTGGAGTCCTCCCGCGTGGGCACGCCCATGTCCCAGGAGGAGGACAGTCGACCCAGCTCCGCCCAGCTCATGGCGGACGACTCGTACAAAACGCTGCGGCTCCTGAGTCAGCAGTCTGTGGAATACAACGAGGACGAGTCCTCTGAGCTCCGAGGAGAGTCCTACAACTTTGCTGAGAAGATGCTCCTCTCGGAGAGGCTGGAGCAGTCCCACTCCGACACGGAGGAGTACCTCCGAGACCGCTCCCGTTTCCACTCCCCGGACCGGAGCAGCCACAGCGAGGGCCGGCCCGGCGGGACGCGGACAGAGTACGTGTTCAGGTCCTCCAAGAACGCGCCGGAACAACCAGGCAGAGCCGCCAACGCCGACGACAACTACGACAAGCTGACCCTGTTACAGTACTCGTCAGAGCCAGGCAGCCCCAAACACTCGGTGTGGATGAGAGTGTCGGACGACCAGCAGAGCAGGAGCAGGGAGCAGGAGGTTTACGAGGACAGAGTAGACAGGGCAGTGAAGGAGGTTTACGAGGACAGAGTAGACAGGACAGTGAAGGAGGCCGAGGAGAAACTCAGCGAAGTCTCACAGTTCTTCCGTGACAAAACGGAGAAGCTGAACGATGAGCTGTCCTCTCCGGAGAAAAAGTCTCGTCGGGTGGACTCCAGAGAGACGAGGTCAGGCCCTAGCTCCACCCACAGCAGCCCTGAGAGGTCAGCCTATAGGAGCGCAGCAGCAGCCAGCGGGGAGGAGTGGAGCAGAGAGAGGCTCAGAGACAGGTTTGGCTCAGGGGACAGGAAGTGTGCCAGTTTACCCAGCAGCCCCGAGAGGAGGGTGTTACTGCAGTACAGTGACTCAGCCAATAGCAGGCAGGGAGAGGGCGGCGTAACGCAGGGCGATGCTAAGCCCGTTCAGGTGTCCTCCTCTAAAGTCAGCGCAGTGAGGCTCAAGTTTGAACAAGAGGCGCAGAGACAGGCGCAGGCTAAGGGTCCTCAGTGGGGACAAAATCCCCCCGTCAGAAAACTACAGGACAGTAAGCTGCCTGTGTATCAGGTGTTTGCTGGCTCTACGAGCCCCAAGCCACTTGACAGCCCAGGGATCCAGAGGAAAATTCTAGACAGCAGTGATACTAGGGGCCCTGACAGCCCAGGGATTCAAAGGAAAGTTCTAGTCAGCAGTGACACTAGGGGCCCTGACAGCCCAGGGATTCAAAGGAAAGTTCTAGACAGCAGTGATACTAGGGGCCCGGGCAGTCCTAATAGATTCATGCCCTCCTCACCTAAAGGGGGCGCTCACGTAAAAGAGCAGGAAGAAAGAAATGTGTTCCAATTGTGGGAGAATCAGAGCAGTGGAAACTACAAATCCCAGCCATCCAAACTGTCCCATACATTAGTCCGTGACGCAATGAAAGATGGGAACAGTAGTGAGCAGCAGTGTTTTAGGGAGGAAGTGGCCAGCAAGGAGGAAACCACAAAGAAAATTGTTTACACCGAGTTTGTTGTCCGAGAAAATAGGGATGGCAGTCTAAAAAAAAACTCGGAATCACAAATTCCTATTAGAATACATTCTGGATTCCCAGAAAGTCACCAAACCACCTCATTCAATCTCGATACCTCTGTAAAACTGTGTGATAGGTTAGGATCCCACATACCTACATTAGCTAGAAACAAGTTACGCAGTGTTTCGCCTGTAGCCCCCGCAGACGCTAGTGTCCAGTCAGAAGTAGTGTGTAACGGCATCGATGGCCACCAGGTGGCATACCTGTCTGACCTGGCGACCCCGGGCGTCCTCACAGACATTAAACCTTTACCTGTTTACGTTAGCATCCAAGTAGGAAAGCAGTACGAGAAGGAAACGTCCACGGGGTACAAGACGATAGTGAGTCACGAGAGCCGGACGGAGACCAGAGGGGCTTTTTACAGCGTCAAGCCCCAGAAACAGAGGAGCCCTGAGGACCACACGCTGGAGCAGGTGACCCTCACGGACAGCTCTGGGAGGAGCCCCGTCACAGAGGAGCTCAGCCTGGCCTCCAGAACGCCAGACTCAGTGATCGGCTCCATGGCCGGAGTGCCTAGCCCCATCCTGGAAGAGTCTGAGGAAGACGAGGGGAAGACCTTCATCTATAAGGAGGCCCCTCGGGAGAAATCCAAACCACCCTCCTCGTCCTCTGTCTCCTCCGTGGAGAGCAGGAGGAGCCAGGAGGTGCAGAGGAAGCAGCAGCAGAAGGAGAAGCGCGTGGCGTACATCGAGTTCCCGCCCCCGCCGCCCCTGGAGGCGGAGCATTCGGACCCGGAGAAGCGGGGCTCATGCGCCTCCTCGGAGGCGGAGACGGAGATGATGGAGGTGAACCTCCAGGAGGAGCACGACCGACACCTGCTGGCGGAGCCAATCATCCGCGTCCAGCCGCCCTCCCCCGTCCCGCCCGGCGCCGACGACAGTGACTCCAGCGACGACGAGTCCGTCTTCCACCCCATCCCCACCAAGAAATACACCTTCAAGATGACGGAGGGCCACGGGGCCGAGCAGCGTCTCCAACCCAAACGGGCCTCCGACAGGAACACCGCCGCTCACAAAGAGTCTGCAGCGACCATTAACGGAGTGATCAAAGGGGAGGAGTCTGACCCGGAGCCCAACGGGAACGAGCAGTCCATCACGGACTGTTCCATCGCCTCCACGGCCGAGTTCTCCCACGACACGGACGCCACGGAGATAGACTCCCTGGACGGATACGACCTCCAGGACGAGGACGACGGGCTGAGCGAACAGGAGCCCAAAACATCTAGCCTCTCCGTGGACGCCAAGACAGGCGAGCGCTCCTTCAGTCAGTCCAAGCTGGAGGTGATCGAGGAGGAGAAGATGGGGAGTGAGGAAGGAGGAGGAGGAGGAGGCAGCCGGAGAAACAGCTCCTCGTCGGCTAAGAGGGAGGGAGAGGAGGCGGACTACACTCTGGAGGGGAGGCACCCAGAGAGGGGGGCAGCGGACACTTACTTTGGCCACCTGGAAGAAGGCCTGAACTCCACCTTTAAAACAAGCGCCACCAAGGGCCTGGACTTTGACCCCTGGTCCACCAAAGGGGCCGACAACGAGGGCATGTTTGACCCCAAAACCAAAGACGAGGACCCTAAACCCTTCGGCCTCTCGGTGGACGACAGGTCACAGGCCACAACCCCGGACACGACCCCAGCCCGCACCCCGACAGATGAGAGCACGCCCACGAGCGAGCCCAACCCCTTCCCCTTCCACGAGGGCAAGATGTTTGAGATGACTCGCAGCGGGGCCATTGACATGAGCAAGAGGGACTTTGTAGAGGAGAGGCTGCAGTTTTTCCAGATTGGTGAGCATTCCACTAACAGGAACCCAGGGGGGGGAGAGTCTGCCTCTCAGCCTCCGTCCACAGGGGGCAGTAGAGGCACGGTAGAGAGCAGACTAGGCACCACCAACACCACAGACAGCAGCACTCCAACCCCCAACACACCTCCGTCACCACCAGCAACAACAGCAGCCACCGCAAAGGGCAGCCCCGCCCAGACTGGCATCGCCGTCGGCAACGCCCCGCCCACCTCCTCCGGCGACGCCCTGTCCCAGCCCGCGTCCTCGTGCACGATCACGGCCTCTAAGGTCGACCCCAAATTGCGCACTCCCATTAAGATGGGCATAGCCGCCTCCGTTACCGTGGCAAAGGACTGTGGAGAGGGTGCGGAGGGGAGATGTGACGTAGCGGAGGGCCAGCTAGTCCCACAGTACGTCAGCTTAGACAGCCAGGCCAGGCAGACAGACAACCGCAGTAACAATAACAACAACCTGGAGGCCTCCAGCGTGCAGGCCAACTACATCCAGTGTGGCAGTGTGGTGTTTAACCTGCAGTCCTCCTCACAGCCCACGCTGCAGAAAGCCAGACGCATAGAGGCCATGTTCTGTGGCAGGGAGACGGTGGGGGAGGGGGGAGGAGACGGGGGGGAGGCAGGGAGCCTTCAGAGAGCACAGGAGGAGGAGAAAGCAGAGGGGGAGGAGGAGGCAGGGGGGAGAGAGAGTGATGTGAAGCAGCAGCCTAAATCCAGGCTGCCAGTGAAAGCGTCGGGCTGGTCCTTCCACACTCAGGGCAAGGCCATAGGCAGCCACAAACCCAAACAGGCTGTCAAAGCAGAGGTGAGGAAGAAACGGCCCGAGCCCGCCGTGGCTAAAGTAGAACCCAGGTCCAGGATACCCATCAAAGACATGAAGAGGACCAGTGGTAGTGTTAGCGCTAGCGTCCCCATTTCAGTGCAGATCACCCCCAGACCCAGTAGGGCTTTAGGCTCTACCAGAGGAGCCATCCAGCTGCCCTCCAGACCATCTCAGCCAGGCAAGGACAGCAGCAGCAGTGGTGTGGTGAAGCCGCAGGGCAGCAGGGTTAGCATACAGCCAGCGGGAGCCCCTCCAGGCAGCAAGGGGGCAGCAGCGAGTCCTAGCCCTAGCGAGGTCTGCCAGCGCACCATCGACTACTTTAAGGGGATTAGTGGGGAGACGGTAAAGCTGGTGGAGCGTCTGTCAGATGAGGAGAAACAGAGAGAACAGGAGGAGGAGGACAGCACCTCCCTCTCCGACGGCACCACGCCCTCCCAGCCCTCGTCCTCCCGTTCAGCCCGCTCGTCGTCCTGCTCTGCCCGCTCAGTAGGATCCGGGGCCGCCACCGCCTCGTCCACGTCCTCAGTGAGGGCTCCAAGCAGCAGGGCTAAGACGACGTCAGCGGCGGCCTCCGGAGGACAGAGGAGCAGCAGGAAGAGGGCTAGCAGGAGGACTGGGGGGAAGGAGGGAGGAGGAGGAGGAGGAGGAGCAGGAGGATGTCAGGGAGTCTCGGGGACGCGGGGTCCCCCCGTCGCGGAGATCAAGCCTAGTTTGTAACATTTTCACACTATGTTTAAATTTAATAGAAATATGTATTTTTTTATTATATGAGTATCCATTGATAGTACTAGCAAATGTTTTATTAGTTGCATGACATAGTTGTGATGGATTGGAATGCCTGTGCTGTGGTTTTTGGTCTTTGGTATTACTGTGTGTGTGTGTCTGAACTAGTAGCTGTGATTTGTTTTATTTAATGTTGTTGTTTACCTTACGCTCTAAAGTCTGTGTTGCCAGACCCTCCTTGCTCTGTCCCCCTTTTTCAACCCTCTTGGTAGTTGTACGAGCATGCCAGCTATAGTGGCTGGTGGGGAGTCCCAGCCCGTCCCCCTCACTCTGAATCTGTCCCTCTGTTCGTCTGTCCGTCTGTCTGTGTGCAGGGAGGCTCTAAACCTACAGAGCTAGTCTGTCACATTGTTTTATGGTTCAAGTCTTAAAAAGGTTATATTAGCCAATATATAGAGGGCTACGGGCATGCTTAGTTGCTTTAAATTTGAACCTACCTAGAACCATTCTAGAATATGTTAATATTGTCTGTTGTTATTATTGATTCATGTTTTTTTTTAATGAATGTTTTATTTTTGCGTGTGTATTTTACGATATTTGTACTGCCTGTGTCGAAGAGAGTTAATGGTCACAAAGTTTTACTGCAGTTGTTTCATTGACACACTCGTTCGTCGGAAAATGGATTTTCCTCTTCTGGCCTGTCTTTCCAAACGATTGTAAATAAGGTTACTTAAATTGACCATTACCCAAAAAGATACGTAATATCAATGTCAAACAAGTAATCTCAATAACACTTTGGGGTTTATTTTCTACGTTTATATTTCCCATTGTATAACAGAAACCACCATAGTTGGCCATAATAGGATATTCCAGAATTTTCTTTCTATTTTTCTCTGGTTCCGTTCTGTGTAGAGCGACTCCCAACCCTCGTCCCTAACTATGTATCCCTGCTCCCCTTCAGGTCCTCAAAGCCCCTGTGAAAGAACAGACTTGAGAATGGCCATCGTGGCCGATCACCTGGGGCTCAGCTGGACTGGTACGACCAAACCTGACCCCTTTAGTGTGTGTGTGTGTGTGTGTGTGTGTGTGTGTGTGTGTGTGTGTGTGTGTGTGTGTGTGTGTGTGTGTGTGTGAGGGGTGTCTGTCGATCTCCTCTCTTTCTCTCAATCATTCTCTGTGTCCTCCTGTCTCCTCCTCTATTTTCCTTGCTAAGCTGAACTGTAAACCCAGGATGATGTGTATAGACATCACCATCTTGTGGTTGAATATGCTCCCTGCATCTCTGCATCTCTGCACAACTTCAGTTTGAAAGACCAGATCCCTGTCTGATCCGAGTCTAACTCTTTTGTGTGTGTGTGTGTGTGTGTGTGTGTGTGTGTGTGTGTGTGTGTGTGTGTGCAGAGCTGGCTCGGGAGATGAACTTCTCTGTAGATGAGATCAACCACGTCCGCGTGGAGAACCCCAACTCTCTGACAGCACAGAGCTTCATGCTGCTGAAGAAATGGGTCTGCAGGGAGGGGAAAAACGCCACCAGTTAGTACTCCCTGTGACTTCTCTATGTCTCTCTCTCTCTATGTCTCTCAATGTCTCTCTCTCTCTTTATCTCTGTCTCTTTCAAAAACGGTTATTCATTTCTTTGTTTACAGTTGTAACACTAGGAGACAAGGACAGAGATTGAGCTGGATGTGTCTGATTGTGATTGCATACATTTTCATTTCTTAACTGTTTTGGTGTTCTTGTCCTTGTTTGTCCACAGCGGACTCCTTAACTGAAGTGCTGACCAAAGTCAATCGGCTGGATATAGTGACTTTACTGGAAGGCCCCATATTCGACTATGGTAACATTTCAGGCACGAGAAGTTTTGCCGATGATAGCGCTGTTTTCCGGGATCAGGCGGATGGTAAAGTTTAGCTCCATCTAGCTGACCTCTGACCTTAATGACCTCTGACCTCTTCTGCTATCTCCCTTTTTGTAGCTTGCTTTTTTTATTCTGTAGCTTAGCAACCCACCCAAAACCCTTTACTCTTGACAAATTCCTTTTTAGTTTTCAATTTTAATCCTTTGGCGTAACTACCCTCCTGTCCACTGCTCTTACGTATTTCTTTGCTGAAAATTAAATGTAATTTTCTTTATTGACAAAAAGGACTATTTATAGTTTGTAATGTGCTGTTCTCTCTATATTGTTTTTTGTCTTGGTGTTAGCTGTATCTCCACACTCAGTATAGCTGTGAGGAGATGGTAGCACCTTCATCTGGTCAGAGCAGGATATTGGCTATGGGTCACTTCCTGGATTGTTAACTGGAGATATGCTGTTGTTGTTGTGTCAGATTACAGTAACTATACACATGTAGTACTGCGTTTTGAAATCACAGGCACACAGGCCATATTCCTCAGACACAGAATATTGTCTGGCCCTGTTGGTTTAAGGATATCAAAATGTACATCCTTTTCAGACTGTCCTTGTCTGGAAAGTTAAGCCTTTAGGTCATGTTACATAGATGTAAATTACATTGATTGAAACTAACTTTCACTAGGACTAGACACATTACATGCTGTTACCATAGAAACCCTGTTGTGACCTGTCAGATGACCTTTGATATTCATAGTTGAGTGACAAAGATGTTCTTTGTGAACCAATAACTCTTTAATTTCCTCCTAATGCATGAGCTGTAGACTCAAAGACCTCATCCAAAGCCCTCCCCTGTGTCTAACACACTACCAGAGATCTCCAAAGACCACACTATTGCATCATTTGGCATTTACGGGGGATCTTTTTCAATTTTGATAGCTTAGACTTAAATCGTTAAAACTATCAGATTTTTTTTAAAAAGCCCAATTTTGGGATTTAAAAAAAAGGATAATTCAGGCTGTGTATTATACTGAGACAGCTATATCTGGACAGACCCTTCTCCAGTCTGATCTCTGAGAGTGTGTGGTGTGGGTTCAGCTGTTTAGGATGAGGTCGTAGAGACCGTTCTACTGCTGCACCTCTAGAGCCTAGTCCTCCAGCCCTCCTTCCTCTACTTCCTCTGAGCCTTCCTCTCATTGGACGAGAGAGACGTTTGCCTCACTCTGATTGGATGAGAGAGCCACTTCCTCTTCCCCTCCGGTACCAGACGACTTCCTGCCTCGCATTGTACTCTGCCCACCCTGACCCTTAACTCCGCCCCTGACTCCGCCCCCTGACTCCGCCTCCCCTTGTAACCGGCTCCCTCTGTAGTCTCCTAGAATCCCGCTTCCTCCTCACAGTAGTCTGTAGTCTTCCTCTGTAGTCTCCTAGAATCCCCCTTCCTCCTCACAGTGGTCTGTAGTCTTCCTCTCATGCTGTCATTTTGCTGTTATTGTCTTCTCATGTTGTCTGTTGTCTGTCCTGCTCTGCTGCGTCTCAGGATTCAAACTAACTGTCACTTCATTCAGAAGGCTCCAGTCATTCTAGTTCTGTCTGGTCTTTTCTTGTCTTTTCTTGTCTTTTTTTGTCTTTGTCCACTTGTTTCTTTCCTGCAGTACCTTTCACTTTCCCTGAGACTGTCTCTATTGAGCACAACTTAGACTCCATCCCAAAGCTCTCCCACTCCTCCCCTCTCCCTCTGCTCCTAGCCCGTGTCTCCCTCACCCCCAACCAGACAATCCCCTCTCTCCTCCGTCCCTCTGTCCCCTCTCCCCCCTCTGTCCCCCTGCCCCCTGTTCCGCCTCCCCTCCCTCCCCGGCGTGACCTCCTCTCTCTGCGTCGCTCCTGTAGTTATGACCTCTCTGTCTACGATTTGGACCTTGTACCCCCTGTGGTGTATGATCCACTCCCTGTGACTCCCCCGTCTCCCCCATCTCTCCCCCCTCAGTCTCCCCTCTCCTTCCCCTCTCAGTCTCCCCCATCTCGCCCCTCTCAGTCTCCCCTCTCCCTCAAACCTCAGTGTCCCCTCTCCTCTCAGTCTCCCCCATCCCTCCCC
>JAVQIZ010158034.1:0-10761 GCA_036023535.2 Galaxias brevipinnis | reverse complement strand
CCCCCCCCCCCCCCCCCCCCCCCCCCCCCCCCCCCCCCCCCCCCCCCCCCCCCCCCCCCCCCCCCCCCCCCCCCCCCCCCCCCCCCCCCCCCCCCCCCCGGGGAATGCCTTACCGGAGCCCATAGAGTACTGTTCCATCAGGATGAAGACGGATCATTCTGTTCTTGACCGTGACGCCATGAACAAAGGACTTCTTGTCGTTTAGGAAGTATGTGTCTGGGACCCACAGTTGGTCTGCCACTCGGTTATCCAGAGTCAGATTTAGGGCGATCTCGGAATACGACAGGCGCTTGTCCCGCCAAGCTTGCTGGAAGTACATGGTCAATGTGTAGTCCTGGAAGAAGAGGCGAAATGAAGGGGAGAGGGGCACATTTAGAGGATTTGTGCTCGGCCCACACACCAAGGCGAACATCATTCAGGAAATCAATACAATGTCTAATCCGTACAAATCAACATTTCTTGGCCAGGAGACAAAACAAGTTCAAAGAAGCTCATTCATTAATCCAAGCCAATAAGCATCCAATTCACGAGTTCATCATTTATAATCAATGCCATAATGCTATGCATCCCCATAGGTAAAAAAAATGACTTTCACATTGAGTTATGTGAGACTCTAGGTCCAACAAATGTTCACATCAAGACTTCCTCGGGGCTTGACATTTTAAAGTAACCAACAGATCTACGTAGTGTATGTGTCACAATATGTGGTATATGCATTGTTAGAAGGTCACCCCAAAAGGTCCTGGACAGTCTGAAAGGTCACCACCTATACTCAGGGACGTAGTGTCTGGGTTTGGGGGGTTAACGTCCAGCTTTACATTTGACTTTACTTTTAACTTGAGGGGAATTTCTCTTAGTTGGCTGACTACTTATCTACTGAGGATGAAGGCTCTCTGTGCTGCTTCATGGGGACAATTCTCCCTCTTCCACAAATCCAACAGACCACCCCAGGTGCGTTTTTCTCTCTCTTTTTGTGTAACTTAATAGTTAGGTAGTAGGAGCATCTACAGTTCATGTACTTAGCTTGGTGCAGTAAAATACACCCAAAGTAGTATTTTCTGTTGTTTTTTTTTTTACATCTGTAATCGTATTTACATATGCTCATACTGACAGTCAGATGTGCCACTGTACTCTACCTACTCTCTCTTTTTTTCTGTCTCAAAAAAAAAGACATACACCCACACACCCACAGTAAAACACAGCACTGCGGTTGGATCTGTTCCGTTACTGTGCGTATTGCAGCAAAAGTCAACGAGTAGGAAAACCGACTATATAATACAAAAAGGCCCATGAGATTTGTTGATGACGTCAATAATCATAGCATTCCTTTATTGTTACATTCAGATCTACGTAGCGTTTGCGTTCGTAAAACGTGAACGTAAAATTGAGCAAAACCATCAAGACTTTGCATCTTAACATTTCATTATTCAGTTGATAGATTGAGTGAAGGGAAACATTGCACTACATTTCAACAAGTCCATTTGTATCCTTTCTTGTGGTTGGCAAAGTCCGACAAGGAAGCTTACATTATCCTGTTATAGTATGGTTGCCGACTACCGGCTGTCTAACATTACTATTCAGTTACAAAAGCAATGAACTATGAATATTATCTACATAAAGTACGTAGGTAAGTGTGTGTGTTTGTGTGTATATATAGTATATATAAGTATATAGAATGTATATATAATACATTTTGATACTATTTGACTTCTAATGAAAGTTGTATAATTATTATTATAAATGTCCTTATTTTAAAAAATGACCATAAAAAACAGTAGGTGAATTTTCAAGATGATACTATAAAAGTAAAAAACAACCATGAAGCAAATTCAGAAATCGATACAGGTTATGTACTAATATATCTTAACTCAAGCCCTATGGCAAAAAAGTCAAAGTAGCATCATGCCTATAGGCTTGACCATAGAGATAGAGAGCTCTATCTCTGTGGACTTGACTTTGAAATGATTCAATAAAGTGCTTCAGGATTCCAGCAACAATCTCTATTCACGAAAGACGCCGTAATCATTGATTTAAACTGTTGCTGAATCCACCATTAACATCCTTTTTAACATTGTAGGGGGTTGTGAGGAGTCTATGTGTATTTATGTGTGTGAGCATGTGTCTATTTGTGTGTGTGTGTGTGTGTGTGTGTGTGTGTGTGAGTGTGTGTGAGTGTGTGTTACGGGGTTAGTACAGATGCCGAGCAACAGAATAAGGGAACACCTGGGTTTGGAAGTTGCCTCCTGGCTGCACTGCAGCATGGCGGCGTAATGACGCCCGTCACAGATGGTGCTGTTTACTTCCTCATTGACATCAATGGAGCTCAGAGAGGAACCAAAATACCTCTTCTTGCCACCCCTGTATCAACACAGACAGTGCACACCCTACACTGTTGTACCAACAAATCGGTAAATGAAAGATTTGATTCTGTGTCTTTGGTCAAACTTTGGGTATTTAAACCGTGCTTCCATCGAAACATGATAACATCATTATGTATATTGATTCAAGGCCTTAATAGTTACTTTTGTTTTTCCATGCCTAAATGGGTATGTCCCCATCATTTTTACTTCATTGGGACACTGAGAAATTGAGTTTCAGCTTTATTGTCTTTCCCCTCTTAAGGTTGAAATGTACTTTTGAGAATGCTGAAATAATTTCATCCGTTATCATCTAGAGGGACCCACATAAAGAGCCGCGTCTACTCTGTCCAATATTACAATCGCAGAAAAGATGGGGAGATATGAATGGTGATGGGGAGAATAAAGAGGTAAGGCAGGTAAAAATGAGGACAACACAGCACGCAATCTCTACAACGTTGCACTGTATTGGGAGCCTCGTCGTCCAATCACAGAGTGAGATCACACTCACAGTGCAATTTGACCTTCACTACCCTTGTCAAAAGTGCTCTTCTCAAGAGGCTCTACATTTGCACAGAGACAGAGAGAGCAAATTCAATGCCATGAGCATGATGCATATATTATGACAAACTGACAATTTTACATAATGGAATGAAACGATAGTAATCATGTTTACACGATAATACAAACTATGTGACTGTGATAAACAACCCATCCACGGTCTTGCGCTTAGGAAACACCAAGAATGACTGCAAAACTTCAGTCATGCACAGATATCTGTCTAGGCTAACAAATCAATATTAGAAAATTGACAAAGTGACAAGAAATACATCTGTGTTTCCCCAGACTAAACTGACAAGCTATGGTTGGTACAAGACCTCCATTAAAACCACATCAACTGTGACAACCAGCACAGGGATGGGATCAAGCTGCCATTGGCATGAGTCTATTAATACTGTAAAAGGATTAATAAAATATTTGATTCGATTTATAATCGTGTTGGGTTGGATAAACACATGCTACAAAAGAAAAACAACTTAGCCTAATACATAAGAAACCTGTTTAAAAACAACCTTAATTTTACACTGCAAACGACTGCATACAAGGTGCCTTGATGGCCCACTGTCACTATATTGCTATTCCCTGAAACAACACATAGACCTACTACTACTGTTGTGCAATGCAATACAGCTACCGTAGTATTTAATAATTTTACCGGGCACACAGGCCTAACTCTGGATTACCACTATCTGACCCTGGTAAAACAGTAAGAATGTTAAATTTGAGTTTATATCTCCTCTCCCCCACACGGATATAAAGGAGTGGATGGATCCCTAACAGAGCTAATGCCTTCATCTGTCAAGGCCTGTCCTAGAGCCCCGTTCCCCAGACAGACACACGAGTGGGTTCTCATGGTAATAATGAACATTATTTGTGTCTTCCCGGCTCATTCATCAACAGCTCAAATCTGGAGGTGGAAGTAGCACAGTCGAGTGAAGAGAAGCAGCCATCTTCTTCATCATGATCAGAGAGCTGGGCAGGAAGAAGGACGGCCTTGTCGCCCTACAGTTCTGGTTACTACATCTGCAGCGCCACTGCTTGTCCCTTTTTGGCCGAGAGAGAAATGGCTAAGCACACTGACTGGGCTAGCTGCGTTTACTCATTTGTCATGGCAAGGAACCGCTCGCGGTGACTGGTTAAGTACACGTCTCAAATTAAATATTAGGGGTCAAGAGGAGGGGGTGGGGTTTGCTATGCGAATGAGCAGCTAGCCATACACGCCCCTAGGGATGTGACAACATGGCCGTTATTATGACTCCTCTTCCAATGGGTCATTTTTCTGCTACTTAGCGTCAATAAAAAAAAAGCGCCTGACAGATTCATTATCACAGTCCTTAGCACACAACTGGCATTTAATGGCACCAGTTAACTTGTTTCTTGATTTAAATATAATGATTTTTTTTTGCTGCGGTGAATCCTCAAAGACGCAAAAACAGAACAAGATTTTAAAAGATCAACCTAGATTTTAAAGTCAGAGTATATTAAATGATAACTCATTATTTTAAACCATGGAGGGAGGCATGAACACAAAATAGTAATTATAGTTTATAGTTAAAACTTCTTCGTAAAGAACTGCACTGCAATTAACGTTTAACAACCTTGAGATACACAGACCCTGGAAAAGGAGAAGAGACCTGCTTTGCTTTCCTTGACTTCCCTTGATTCAACTGAGAGAGAGGGAAAAAATGGAGTGTTGTCATAGCAACAATGAGTAAAAATATCATGAGCTTATTTTTTTCCACAAGCTGAAAATAAAATGGAACAGGATCGGTTTGGACCAACAAGATCAAAATGGTTGCTAATTCACAGACACCAGTGTATTCATCCATCGACCTAATGCAGGGCCGGATAATTCCCTCCAGCCATCTCCTTCTATTATCTGATGACCATAGCCCTTTCTCATGTAAAGAAATGAATGCTTGTCAGGATAATGATCGTAATAAAGGGGCTGTTCACGCCCCGCTAATTCCTCCATCACAGAAGCCACCACAGCTGGTTTGTTTAAATCTTTTAATTCAGAGCTAACTAATTTACATTCAAAGAAGTAATATATCATTGGCGGACCATTTTAAAAACTACACACAGCAGGTATTATATGTGTGATTAATTAGTATGATGAAATATTAAATAGGCAGTCTTTGCATCACAGAGCTCTATCCTCAGCCTTAGTACAGTATATCTGGGGGACATAATTATTCAGAGGCTTCAAGTAACTGTCATGAAGGAACTGGATCACTGTAGTATTGAACCTGTTGTCCCTGCCAGGTGGCCTTGTGCCACCGGTTGCGCTAGATAATGTTACAACCTACAACTATAAAATGGGGCATCACCAACTAAATATGGGAGGAAAGCAAAAAGGTTCCCTGGGATAAGAGGGATTTCTTTTCATAATGTAACATCTCTATTGAATGTGGATTTTGCTCTGTTCCCTGTGAGTCGGCAAATTTTCTTCAGAATTAACCTGATCACAGGGCAAGGACTGGTCCCCGACTACACACAACATTTCAAAAGAATACGCTTCTAGTGTCATGGAGATGCGGCTCCAAACCTGAAACCTTGTGGCAGAGCTAAGGATTCTCCTCACCTTAAAAACATAACTGACCTCTGGGTCTCTGGAAGCCACCTCAAGAGATCAGGCAAAGCTGCATGTCCATGTACATGTGATAGAGAAAACACATAAGACACCATAACACACACACACACACAGACACACACACACGCACGCACGCACGCACAGACACACACACACACACACACACACACACACACACACACAAACACACACACAAACACTAATAAATGCCTACACACAACAACAAAAAATTGCCATTTGCAGGCTAATTATTCTCGTGTGCATACTGTGTATAAACAAGGATAAACAAGGACAAATAACAGAAAAAAAACCTGACCCAAACAACACCCCACACTTGACCTAGAGTCTCAGCCTAGCGCTAGCCTCCCACAGATACACACTCTCTACTCAGGAAGTGGCCACCACTATGGCTCCAATAATGTCTGACTTTAACTGAGAGTTCTCTTGATTCCTGAGGCATTTGTTCCTCTGCTAATTAGTGGGGCATGCAGCTGTCTACAGACCAATTCCCCCTCCCCCTCAGCGGTCTGACGGCAGTACAAGTCTTTCCACATACACAGTTCTTTTTTTCTGATTTCAACTGCTCTACTGTCTAACTGTAACCTGGGGAGTGGAAATGTGAAGCCAAAGGGGAATAACTACATGGGTGCTACTATTAGAAGCGGAAAAGACTGTGTGTCTTGACATATGAGGGCACGTGATGAAGTATTGAGTGGTAGATAATGGGTCTGTGTTTACGCGTGTGCGTGTTTGTGGAGGGAGGACAGGATTCCAAGATCAAAAGCGGAGGTATTGAATTCTCATACAAGTAAAACATCCCTCTCTTTTTTTCTGCCATTTCCCCATTCCTATCGCCCCCTTCAAATTCTTCCCTGTCTTTATCAGTTTCTCTTGTACCTCTCTGTCTTTCTCTCTCTCTGTCTGTCTCTCTCTCTCTCTCTCTCTCTCTCTCTCACTCTCTCTCTCTCTCTCTCTCTCTCTCTCTCTCTCTCTCTCTCGCTCTCTCTCTCTATTATCTTTATCTCTCTTTATTTCACTCTTCCTCTCACTCTCTCATTAGTTTAATTGTAAAAGAGTCCGCTCTGATGATTAAAGATCAAAGCGTAGCCTCCCCGGAGTGTAGGTCACCAACCCTGTCCTGGTGTCCACGGTGCTCAGTCACATTATTGCTTTTTGTAATATTTATCTTATCGGCTGCTGGTAACCTTCATCATATAAAATACACTCACCCACAGCGAAAGTGGAGAAGAGACAGAAGCTCACAAATTAATTTCATAAATCCTTTATTTTGCCAGAATTCATGCCAAGGCAGAGGAGGTTCCTCCAGCCTGATGTTATGTAACATCTAGGGAGCATTTTACCGAATAATGACATGTGTGGGACCGGACACAACTATGGTCACAGAGGTTTTCCTTTGCTCTAAAATGCGTTGGGCGCATTGGGGGCAGACTTAGGCAGGCTAAGAGCGCTTTATGAGAAACAAGCAAGATGAACGTTCTCATAGCTACAGGGAGTTGCATGACGTCAGTCTCCGTATACACTGTTCATGCACAGTTCTCATACACACGCCTGTATGAAGCGGTGCTTTTTTTCTGGCTGAGTGCATGCATGGATTCATAGTTCTGAAGTATGATAACCCTTTGGAGGAAGACAGAGGTGGATTACATGGTTGCTGAGCTCAGAGTCGCAACCAGGAATTTAGTCAGAAGGGGCTCAGGGGAGGGAGGGAGAGGTGGAAGGATGAGGGGATGGCGCGTGAGGGGGTTTCTATTTCAAATCTCCTCGGACCCCCAAGGCCCTTCCGTTCCAGCTGCATCCTCAACCGACACTGGATGCATCCTCAAAACAAATCTCTTGGCTACCAAATAAGTGGTACTCCTGTCATTCAGCATATTCTCGTATCCAAAGCAACTTACATTATGATCAATCCTATTCAATATCATGTGACAAAAACTGCAAATATACTCAAACCTCATTCAGGGATTGGCAACTCAAACCCAGCACAGGAAGCGCATACAGAGTAATAGTCCATAATGGCCTTTTGTAATGACAAATCGTAGAGTTCAAAAGATTAAATCTTGAGTAGGATCAATAAGCCGTATAAATATATGTCATTTAAAACACTGTCATCTTCAAAAGCCAATGGCAAACTACATGCAGTCGCCATTATATCGCTCAATACCCATGATATGTTTGTTTACCACTGAATAAACTGAACAAGATCACTCCATGGAGATGTAATCAAAAATAAATCAAATAAACAAATCGACTAAAAAAAGCTTTAAAAGGTTGGAAATATGTGTCACATGTCAATTGGTTTGTATTTTCTTGTGATTGTAGTGTATGCCAAAATGATCAATAGGTGGTGCTCTTGTGTGGGGTGAACTTTTCCCCTGTCCTTTCCAAAGCGCACGTGCTTGGTGTGCAGTGGAGCTCAATAAAAATATTCTAGTAATAATTGTAGGCTATGGCCATGCATGTATTATTAACAAAATATTTACGTCATCACTCCTGATCTGACAAAGGAGGGAAATCATGTACGTAGATGATGATGCGCTCACAGTGAATTTGGGTAGCTACATTTTCCAACCACAATCACGTTGTGGCAAATTGGATGAAAGTAGATCTCCTTCACTGTGTTCGTAAATTATGTGACAATGTCAACAGAGTTATATAGAAGCAACGGTTGACATATAAAATAGACAGTGGAACACAGCGCTCTGTGAGCGCAAGGGTGTGCGTACAAGTGCGCCAGTGAGCGTGTGTTTTGAATTCAAATGCAGCCAACACACCACACCAATCCTGAAAATGCAGAGCTGAGACTGAGCGCACGTAGCGACAGGCAACCAAAAGAGCGATTTAATAAACCAATAGTCTACTGGTAACAAAATACAATTTATTTAACCACAATTTTCATATGTGGTCTATAGCTGTCAACAATATTGAAATTTGGATCGGTCACACCAACTATGTCAACCGGAGGAAAATGATTTGGTGTAATTGGCGAAATCAAGAAATTACACGTACCATATTGACTTCGGATACCATGTCTATGCTGGCAATGTCTATATTCATGCCCACGGCCACCGGTGCACCTGTGAAGGAATCAAACGTCGTTACTCGACTACAATAAATGGATGTATCTTATTATAGTGGCTAATTTAGGAATCGTGACCATTTATTTGGTTCCATAACCCACACCAAGGAATGGCTATCCAACAGCCCAATGGGGCATCTATTAGCCCATGGCTCACAGGATACTAGCCGATCAATCAAAAGCCAAAACTGAAAGAAAATACATTTCCGAGATTAAATGAAAGGCTGGTTTTTAATTGATGCCACCTGAATTTAAGCTGAACTGTGAATTTAAAATGATCACCAAGTTGCAGCCTCTCCCCTAATGTAATGTCTTCGTCAAATCACAGTAATGTATAGACTTTTTTGGGGTAAGATTCACATAATAAAAACAACAATATGAGTTATTTCACTATAAATGGACAGGACATGAAAGATTGGCCATGAAATGATGGAACCAGCTTCAATTCATTAAACATGTATTGCACGTCATACATTGCTGAAAAACATGCCATTCAGTTTCAATCGGTTTTACCTCCAAAATCTGGCCTCAATCGAATGTCATATCCTTTCATCAGTCTGTCCACGGTGTCTTTTACCAGAGGCATATTGCTTGGGTCTCTATCTTTGGTGCTGAAAAGAAGGTGGCGTAATTTATACCTAGTTAGTAACGTACACCAGACACACTTAAAAGGGAAAATTACATGGCAGTAAATCAGAGTACATTACCTTTGCACATAGAGAAATGTTGCGAAAAACGAAAAGATACAAAGCCAAAAGTGATTTTTCCTGATCCTCCCCATCGCAACAGTTTTGATGTGGCTCAGGATGCGAGTGAGGAGACGCACATCCAACTTACTCCAGACAGTGCAGAGAACCCTATGAGTAGCGCATGCGTGCCTCTACCACAAGATCAAAGTGTGGTGGCTGATGATGGTGGATGAGCAGTTTCCATAGCAGGGAAAAAAAATTAAAGGGACAACTGGATGAGCGTAATGAAGACTAACATATAGGCTCTGGAGCAGAAATGAATGTTATCAGTTAATACAATCTGTATATTTTATAACTTATCATGTATTAGAGGACAGAATCATAGTTACTAAAAGTTTGTGATACCTAGCCAAACCAATTTGGCCTAATTAGACTGAAAGGAAGGATTGCTTGGGATCCAGTGGCCAAAGAATTGCCTATTATTATTATTATTATTATTATTATTATTAATAAGTCATAGGACATGCTTACAGGACTTTATCACATTTGAATGTAAAATCAGAACAGGGGTAAATAGCGTTTGTTCTAGATAAACTAAACAAGGTTCACTGGGAATTAAAGATAGATAAAAGATTATTTGTTTCAGTTGCAAATCTTTACGTTTTATTGGAGTGTATGGGAGTTAAAGAGTGTTCTTGTTTTGTTTCAAACCTAAACATTTTACAATATGGTAAATATTGTAACACATTTGCATGACTTGAAATGTATGTTCTGCATTTCAACAGGGCAGGAAAAGAGACCTAGTCTCAGCCGGTTACCCCTGTATAAATAGTCACCACACACTCAAAACAAGTAATTTATTTTATTGTTCATCTTATTAAATTGTATTACATTAAAATATTTGTTGTAGCTTACTATCTGTAGGGAAATTACACACAATGCAGCGCGGCCAATAATGTGCTCACAGCACGTACAAAAATAGAAAGAAAAAAAAAACAATATTATAAAAACCCAAGGGTAATCCCTTTATATGTTGAAATGTTTTCAATGGCCTGCAACACAGTCGTGATGGTAACACAGTTCTGGAGCTGAGTGGGATGAAAAGTCTGGTCCCACAATTGATTTTCTCAGGTTTGTCAGTATATTTTTTAAGCCACAAGGAGGGATACAAGCCTCCTCTAAATTGCCTTTGATCTGGTTGTAGTGGTAGCTGTGCTTCTGTAGAGGGCAGGCTTCTGAAAGCATTGGTTCACTGTTGCATCACCAGCTACAACCATGATAGATTATATCATCCACTTCTTTTTGATGTGTTTCTTAGTATGTATGTGTGTGTGTGTGTGTGTGTGTGTGTGTGTATGTGTGTGTGCGTGCGTGTGTATGTGTGTGTGTGTGTGTGTGTGTGAGTGTGTGTGTGTGTGTGTGTGTGTGTGTGTGCGTGAACAGCTGCACCCCAAACGAGGGCCT
>JAVQIZ010158033.1:0-14929 GCA_036023535.2 Galaxias brevipinnis | reverse complement strand
ACATACCTGATGTTACCATTAAGGTAAACGTACCTAATGTTACCATTAAGGTAAACATACCTAATGTTGCCATTAAGGTAAACATACCTAATGTTACCATTGAGGTAAACGTACCTAATGTTACCATTGAGGTAAACGTACCTAATGTTGCCATTAAGGTAAACATACCTAATGTTACCATTAAGGTAAACATACCTAATGTTACCATTAAAGCTGTGTTCGAGATAAATGTCGACATCAGCGTATATGCGGTAAACACAGAGAATTAGAATTTAATGGAATTAAATACGTTCACAGGCTTACCTTAGGCATTTAACATCTAATACATATTAATATTCTTTTTATTATTATTTTTATTGATAATGTAACATGTTGGGTTCTCACCTCAGGTTGACCGTTATTATTATGATAATAGAACATGTTGGGTTCTCACCTCAGGTTGACCATTATTATTGATAATAGAACATGTTTGGTTCTCACCTCAGGTTGACTGTTATTATTGATAATGGAACATGTAGGGTTCTCACCTCAGGTTGACCGTTGAGGAGCACATTTGGTTCTACGCCCGTTTGAAGGGTCTGTCTGAGGAGCAGGTCAAAGGTGAGATCGAGCAGATCCTCCTGGACACGGGCCTGCCCCACAAACGCACGGCCAGGAGCTGCACCCTGTCCGGGGGCATGCAGAGGAAACTCTCTGTGGCCCTGGCCTTCGTCGGAGGGTCAAAGGTTGTGATCCTAGACGAACCTACTGCCGGGGTCGACCCTTACGCACGCAGAGGCATCTGGGACCTCCTGCTCAACTATCGTCAAGGTAACGAGGAGAGAACTGAGGGAGGAGTCTGGTGAAAGACAAACTAATAAATGAAGAATAAATAAAGGAATGATTGAACTCATGAATGACTCAACAATAAAATACAGCTGTTTTTAGAAACTTTGTCACACCGTATCTTAATATCAACTTTACAGTTAAACTCTGTCACACCGTATCTTAATATCAACTTTACAGTTAAACTCTGTCACAGCGTATCACAGTTGAAAGGGTGTCGACACGCTGTGGCTGCAGTTTTAACATGGATTGTCCTCTTTCCTTTTGGTCTCAGGTCGTACCATCATCCTGTCCACCCACCACATGGACGAGGCGGACATCTTAGGCGACCGCATCGCCATCATCTCCCACGGGAAGCTGTGCTGTGTGGGCTCCTCCCTGTACCTGAAGAACCAGCTGGGCACGGGCTACTACCTAACCCTGGTGAAGAGGGAACCAGAACCCTCTGTCTGCTCCCGAAGGAACTCCTCCAGCACCACCTCCTTCACCAAGAAGGTCAGGGAAAGGTCACGCTAACCCTAACACTATCCCTAACCCTCCAATACCACCTCCTTCACCAAGAAAGTCAGGAAAAGGTCACACTAACCCTAACACTATCCCTAACCCTCCAGCACCACCTCCTTCACCAAGGTCAGGGAAAGGTCACACTAACCCTAACACTAACCCTCCAGCACCGCCTCCTTCACCAAGGTCAGGGAAAGGTCACACTAACCCTAACACTAACCCTCCAGCACCCCCTCCTTCACCAAGGTCAGGGAAAGGTCACACTAACCCTAACACTAACCCTCCAGCACCACCTCCTTCACCAAGGTCAGGGAACCTTTAGTCACACACATATTATTAATATAGATATTATTAAATCCTAAGAAATGTTGTGTATTTCCCTGCAGTAAATATATATTTAGATGTTACTATGATTAATTGTCAAAATGGTTAATATGAGTATTGTATGCCAAAATGCTTTAAAAAAAGGCTCTAGTGTTGAGTATTTGTATTAGTAACCTGATCTGTCCCCGCTCTACAGGAAGAAGAGTGTGGCTCTCAGAGCAGCTCTGATGCTGGGCTCGGCAGTGAACATGAAAGTGATGCAGCCACCATCGGTATGAATGACATTCAAACTATAAACACATAATAACTTAACTCAACATGTAAAGTAATATATAGCATTGGTAAGAATGAGATTCAAACTATAAACACATAATCAGCATAGGTAAGAATGAGATTCAAATTATAAACACATAATAACTTAACTCAACATGTAAAGTAATATATAGCATTGGTAAGAATGACATTCAAACTATAAACACATAACTTAACTCAACACATGTAATATATTCCATCGGTATGAATGACATTCAAACTATAAACACATAATAACTTAATTCAACATATGTAATATACAGTATAGCATAGGTAAGAATGAGATTCAAATTATAAACACATAATAACTTAACTCAACATGTAATGTAATATATACCATCGATAAGAATGAAATTCTAATTATAAACACATAATAACTTAACTCAACATATGTAATATATAGCATAGGTAAGAATGAGATTCAAATTATGAACACATAATAACTTAATTCAACATATGTAATATATGCCATCAGTAAGAATGAGATTCAAACTATAAGCACATAATAACTTAACTCAACATGTAATGTAAGATATACCATCGATAAGAATGAAATTCTAATAATAAACACATAATAACTTAACTCAACATATGTAATATATACCACAGATTTGATCATTTTCTGACACAACTGATGAACAATATTAACATCTAACATACAATGTATTTCCATATGGATGATCTAACATATCTGTCCTCCAGAGAATGGCCCCTCCGCCTCCCTCTGCCAGGCTGCCTTCGTGCCCCCAGACGTGTCCCTGGTCTCCAGCCTGATCTTTAAGCATGTCCCTGCAGCCCGGCTGGTGGAGGACCAGGGCCACGAGTTCACCTTCGTCCTGCCCTACAGCGCTGCCAAGGACGGAGCCTTTGTGGAGCTCTTCAAGGACATGGACAGCCACCTGCCTGAGCTGGGCATCTCCAGCTACGGAGTGTCGGACACCACCCTGGAAGAGGTACGCCCAGCAAACTCAGTGGATTCAGATGATCACTTAATGATTGATACGATAGATTCATTGATTGATATGAAAGAATGATTTGATATGATTGAATGATATGATGTACTAATATGATGATTGATATGATATATTTATCTGATAGATAGATAGATTGATGTATTGATTACTAATTGAATTGGTTAGAGAGAGAGGACCAAAGGACACAGTCTCTCTCAGTCACTCTGTGTCTCTTAGTCTGTCTTATATAATCATCTCAAACCAATGCATTCATCGTGCTTTTAAACCCATATCATCGTCACAAACCATTCACTGAATTCATCATGTTTATAAACTCAGTCTCAGACCATTCACTGAATTCATCATGTTTCAACATGTTGACTCTTTCCTTGTTGTTGCTGTAGATTTTCCTGAAGGTTGCTGAGGATAATGGAGTGGACACTGAGGTTCCCTCAGGTAAGAGAGGGACCCTCCCTAACCACTGTGGTTAAGGAAGTCATATTCAGAACAAACACCATACACAGTGAGCTTAACCTTTACTTTAAACTGTGTGTGTATGTGGTGTGTGTGTGTGTGTGTGTGTGTGTGTGTGTGTGTGGTGTGTGTGTGTGTGTGTGTGTGTGTATTGTGTGTGTGTGGTGTGTGTGTCTGTGTCTGTGTGTGTGTGTGTGTGTGTGTGTGTGTGTGTGTGTGTCTCTGCCTGCAGACGGGACCCTCCCCATGCGGCGTCGCCGTACACATGCGTTTGGAGGAGACCATCAAAGCTGTCTCAGACCTCTGACTGAAGAGAACAACGATGCCAACGACTCCGACATCGACCCCGGTACACACACACACACACACACTCCCACACACACACACACACACACACACACACCACATACACGCACCACACACACACACACACACACACACACCACATAGACACACACACACACACACATATACATACCACACACACACCACATATACACACCACATACACACACACACACACACAGAGACACACATACCTTAATTACACACACACACACACACACACACGCACACACACGCATACCTTAATTACACACACACACACTCACGCACACATTCGTTACAAACCATACGTGTGCGCGCACACGCACACACACATCTCTTTTTCTCATAACCCTAACTCAGTCACTCACTCAGATACACACACAGCCGTTTTCCCTCACAAACACACTCACATGCTTTTTACCCACTCACTCACTCATTCACTCTGCAGAACATACAGTCTAGCTGTCTCACTTAGCTGACGCCATAGGACTGTGTGTGTGTCTGTGTGTGTGTGTGTGTGTGTGTGTGTGTGTGTGTGTGTGTGTTTCAGAGTCTCGGGAGACGGAATGGCTGAACTGTGTGGATGGTAAAGGCTCCTACCAGGTGAAGGGCTGGGGGCTGAAGAGGCAGCAGTTTGTGGCCCTCATGTGGAAGAGATACCTGTACGCCCGGCGCTCCCGCAAGGGCTTCTTTGCTCAGGTGGGAATCAAAAACAAACAACAACATTCATGTAGCTTGGCATTGAGGCTTCAAAGTTTTTGCTTCATGGAGGCCTCAGAGAATGGCCAGGAAAGACTTTGAGTTGAATGTTGTCCCTTTGTATTTATATTTGTTATAAACTTTGTATTAGATTACAGTAAATGGCTAAGACTTTGAGTTGAATGTTGTTCCTGTTGTTGGTTTCCCAGATCGTT
The DNA here is from genome assembly GCA_036023535.2 of Galaxias brevipinnis. NCBI lineage: Eukaryota > Metazoa > Chordata > Actinopteri > Galaxiiformes > Galaxiidae > Galaxias > Galaxias brevipinnis. The sequence continues at coordinate 10,296 of JAVQIZ010158033.1, read as the reverse complement.
CTTCCTGCTGTTTTTGTTTGCATTGCTCTGGTGTTCAGCCTCATCGTTCCTCCCTTTGGGAAGTACCCCAGTCTGGAACTCCAGCCCTGGATGTATGAGGAACAAGTGTCCTTTATCAGGTACACACACACACACACACACACGCGCGCACACGCACACGCACGTACCAAATAGACCGTATAATGGTTTGATGTTGTTTTACCTGCAGTGATGATGCACCTCAGGATGCCAACATGCAGAAGTTGCTGAGCGCCCTGACAGATACTCCTGGGTTTGGCACGCGCTGCATGGACGGACATTCTATACCGTACGTCTGATCAGTTAACCTGTCTCCCAGAGAGCAGACAAACTTAATCATTAATACATTTAAAAATGAAAATCTATCTAATAATAAAAACTATTTAGTTAGAGATATGATATGAAATAACTATACAGACAGATATAGTAGGTTGTGTGGTCACCTTTCTCTTTAAAGTAACAAGTCTCTATTCCTATCCTCTCCTCTCCTCTCCTCTCTCAGGGATGCTCCGTGTTCGATGGGGGATGAGGACTGGTCGATACCGGAGGTCCCAGAGTCTGTGCAGCAGCTGTTCAGCTCCAGGAACTGGACCATGGAGGATCCCTCCCCCGCCTGCACCTGCAGCTGTGATGGCAAGAAGAAGATGCTCCCAGAATGCCCTGCAGGAGCTGGGGGGCTGCCACCACCAGAGGTAAAATGGCCGTCTACCTGAAGATGACTTCCTTTTATACAAAAAAAAAAATTCTATTTTTTTTAACCGTTCTTAAATTGGACCAAGCACAGATTGGGCTGTTGAAAAACGTAAAATTATATATTTTTTATACTAACCTCACTATTAACGTTACCAGTTTGAGTGTGTGTCTGGGATGTTCTAGTTTTGTAATTACCTGATTTCAAACGTTCCTGCTTTTCAGATAAAACTCAGCGAAACAGACACTATGCAAAACCTGACTGGGAGAAACATTTCTGACTACCTCGTTAAAACCTATGCACAAATCATTGGAAAAAGGTAAAGCTAACACGATATTAAAAATCATTGCATGCCTTTTAACTTATTACAACATTACATGATATTTAATACGTGTCTCCGTTCTTATTTTTTATAGCTTGAAGAACAAGGTGTGGGTGAATGAATTCCGGTATGTTTACAGCTGTTTATGATAAACTGTATTATAGATATATAGCTGCTGCTGTTTATAATAAACTGTATTATAGATATATAGCTGCTGCTGTTTATGATAAACTATATTATAGCTATATAGCTGCTGCTGTTTATAATAAACTACAGTATATTAGCTATAGATCCTATAAACTATAGTAGCTATATATCATAGCTACGTAGTTGTTTTAGGGTTTAACAACCAGATCTTTTTTTTGGTACACAGGTTTCTCATTGGGTATCAGTAGTTCTCGTTATAACCAATCAGATCTTTCTTTCTAGATATGGAGGCTTCTCATTGGGTGCCAGGAGCACTCAGGTCCTCCCACCTGCTGATGAAGTGGATGACGCCATAGCTCAAGTCAGGAAGATATTTGAACTGCAGAAGGTAGGTTTGAAAAACCAGCAAAACTTGGATCTTTGCCCAATGACAAATAATAATATATCTGACAATGCAAAGGACACAGTGAATAAGAATGGGACAGATTAATTACTGTGACGCTGGCATACAAAGTGTGATTATAATTATAAAATTATGAGTTTATGTATTTTCCAGGGTACAGCTGCAGACAGATTCCTCAACAGCTTGTCTAGTTTTATCAACAACCTGGACACCAAGAACAACGTTAAGGTGAGCATAATACATTTACATTTGTATTTGTCATATGTCACCCGCCAGCTCAGTAATGTTCAACAATAAGAAATAATAATAAATACATTCCATGTCATTAAGCTTCTAAATTCCTGACACAATACACTTAAATATCACATTTCTTTTCAACATTCCATGATTTCTTAAGTCTTGATTGTGATAGATGCCTGAAGGGTACACTCTTTATTTGAATCTTCCAGATCTGGTTCAACAACAAAGGCTGGCACAGCATGGGTTCCTTCCTCAACGTGATGAACAATGCCATCCTGCGTGCCAACCTGCCCGAGGGCAAGGACCCGTCCAAGTACGGCATCAGTGCCTTCAACCACCCCCTGAACCTCACCAAGGAGCAGCTGTCTCAGGTGGCTCTGTAAGTACCACTGACCCTAACCCTGACCCTGACCCTAACCATGACCCCCTGAACCTCACCAAGGAGCAGCTGTCTCAGGTGGCTCTGTGAGTACCACTGACCCTAACCCTGACCCTGACCCTGACCCCACTGTGAGTACCACTGACACTAACCCTGACCCCAACCGTGACCCTAACCTTAACCCTGACCCTAACCATAACCCTCACCAAGGAGCAGCTGTCTCAGATAGCACTGTCAGTACCACTGAGCCTAACCCTGACCCCAACCGTGACCCTAACCCTAACCCTAACCATAACCCTCACCAATGGGCAGCTCTCTCAGGTAGCTCTGTGAGCACCACAGACACTACACCAATAATATTTATACGCAGAACAGTACATTTATTTAGTTATTAATGCTGTTTCTGTGCAATGCTGAGCTTATTGCAGAAAACATATATAAAAACCAAAGATGATGTAAACAGCTCTACATTCAGCTACTCTTACTACCCTCCTCTTTCTCCAGTATGACCACTTCAGTAGACGCACTGGTCTCCATCTGTGTGATCTTCGCCATGTCCTTCGTCCCAGCCAGCTTCGTAGTCTTCCTCATCCAGGAGCGTGTCAACAAGGCTAAGCACATGCAGTTCATCAGCGGAGTCAGCCCTCTGCTCTACTGGCTGGCCAACTTCGTCTGGGACATGGTAAGTGGTCAACAGCCATTTTGGAAAATTATTATGCTTTTATGTAAATAAATGATTCATGACTGACTGATGTCTGTAAAGTGAAGGTGGTGTTAATGACGCTATGTGGATTTGTCTGATTTCTCTCTGGTCCTCTCTCTCTCTGTGTGTTCCAGTGTAACTATGTGTCTGATTTCTCTCTGGTCCTCTCTCTGTGTTCCAGTGCAACTATGTGTCTGATTTCTCTCTGGTCCTCTCTCTCTCTCTCTGTGTTCCAGTGTAACTACGTGGTTCCTGCCACCCTGGTCATCATCATCTTCGTCTGCTTCCAGCAGGAGGCCTACGTCTCGTCCACCAACCTCCCCGCTCTGGCCCTGCTGCTGCTGCTCTACGGGTAACACCACCCACCCCGCACACTCCTAGTCACAATCTAAACACTACTCTACAGGTAACACCACCCACCCAGAACATTCCTACTCACAGCTCTACAGCTAACACCACCCAACCAGCACACTCCTAGTCACTATCTAAACACTGCTCTATGGGTAACACCACCCACCCAGAACACTCCTAGTCAGAAACTAAACACTGCTCTACGGGTAACACCACCCACCCAGCACACTCCTAATCACAATCTAAATGCTGCTCTACAGGTAACACCACATCGTTATGTTTAACGTATACATATTACACTTTGTAATGTATGTTTAGAAAAGGTCTACATAAATAACGATGTATTAAGATGATATTCCAGTGCGTTAATGTTGTGGTTTCTCCCTCCTCCTCCTCCTTCTCCTCCTCCTCCTCCTCCTCCTCCTTCTCCTCCTCCTCCTCCTCCAGGTGGTCGATCACTCCTCTGATGTACCCGGCCTCCTTCTTCTTCCAGATCCCCAGCACGGCCTACGTAGTGCTGACCAGCGTCAACATCCTCATCGGCATCAACGGCAGCATCTCCACCTTCGTGCTGGAGCTGTTTGGAGACCGCGTAGGTTCACACCTCACACCCGGGAGAGACAAACTATCATATGATTTCTTCTTGCGAAAAGAGCTTATGAGAAAATTTGTTTTGTCGTTAAATAGCCATCAGGTATTAACAAGCATACTGGAAAACCACAAACACTTAAAAACATAAACATTGATATAAATGGAGGATGTTGTTAAGAAACCTCTTAGTAGAATGGAGTGCTGGGATGATGTTAATGATGAGTGATGGTGGCGAGCGTGGAGCTGACTGAAGCTCTGCCTCTCTTTGTAGGAGATCGGAGGAATCAACGACATTCTGAAGAACGTGTTGCTGATCTTCCCTCACTTCTGTCTGGGGCGCGGCCTCATCGACATGGTGAAGAACCAGGCCATGGCCGACGCCCTCGAGAGATTTGGTAAGAGATTAAACATTACACATTACATAGATTACTCTAATAGATTAAACATTACACATTACATAGATTACTCTAATAGATTACATATTACACATTAAATAGATTACTCTAATAGATTGCATATTACACATTACGTAAATTACTCTAATAGATTTCATATTACACATTACATAGATTTCTCTAATAGATTACATATTACACAGATTACTCTAATAGATTACATATTACACAGATTACTCATTACATATTCCATATTATAGAGTACATACAATATATTTTATATAGCACACGTTGATTATTCATTGCTTATTATATATTATCAAGTTCATAACATTCTATATTATAGATTACACACATCACATAGGCCTACTACAGATTACGTATTATTTATAAATGAAACATATTACCTATTAGAGATTATATATGGCACATTACAGGCTATAGAATCTAGGTTTTGTTTTGGTGCAGGGGAGAACCGTCTGCGCTCCCCTCTGGAATGGGACATGGTGGGGAAGAACCTGTTTGCCATGGCTGTGGAGGGCGTGGTGTTCTTCATCATCACCGTCCTCATCCAATACCGCTTCTGCATCAAGCCCAGGTACCAATATGCACTGCATGGAGTCACACTGACTTTAGAGCAGATTAGATTTAACTGATGTTATTATGATATTTTCATTAGTAACTCATTATCTGACAATAAATAATAGCTAGCTTTGTTTTCTGATAAGAGTAATTGATTATTTGAAATGTTCATTGTACAAAGTAAAGTATTCCTGTTGTGTGTGTGTGTGTGTGTGTGTGTGTGTCAGGCCCATCAGTAAGCTGAACAAGCTGCCCCCCCTCGGCGAGGAGGATGAGGATGTAGCCAGAGAGAGACAGAGGATAGTCCATGGCATGGGACACGGAGACATCCTAGAGCTCAGACAACTCACCAAGGTAGCCTAGCAACACCGCCCATAGACAACCACTAAACATATCACCAAGGTAGCCTAGCAACACTGCACATAGACAACCACTAAACATATCACCAAGGTAGCCGAGCAACACAGCACATAGATACCCCTGGACACATCACCAAGATAGCCTAGCAACACCGTACATGGACAACCAATAAACATATCACCAAGGTAACCTAGCAACAGTGCACATGGACATCCACTAAACATATCACCAAGGTAACCTAGCAACACTAGCCATAGAGAGCCCCTGGACACATCCCCATGGTAACGTCTACTCTCCACACCATTGAAGATTGCTATGCTGCTGCTTGGTGACCCTTTCCCTTTCTGAATTCATTGTACCATGATATTATCAATGACCTGATCACCAAGCTATACTAGATATTATAGAACGCGGTTGTTTATTAGTAGTCTATACTTTCTTATGAGAGTGTTATATGAATTTACTCACGTTCCTTTTCATCTGCCTTCCAGGTCTACAAGAGGAAACAGAAGCCCGCTGTTGACCGCCTGTGTGTGGGCATTCCTCCAGGAGAGGTGAGAGGTCACTATTCTAACCCTAACCCTAACCCTATTCCTCCAGGAGAGGTGAGAGCTCACTAATCTAATAATCTAACCCTATTCCTCCAGGAGAGGTGAGAGCTCCACCTCCTCACTACTCTAATACTCTAATACTCTAATACTCTCATACCACTGTACCTCTGCTGTAATACCGTGTTCATCCACTCAAAGGCTGTTTAGAGCTAACAAGCTGTTTGAGGAGATCTGGTGCTAACAAATGTTTTTGAATGCTGATATGCATGATGATTGGACCAGCTACAACTGGAGTCTAAGTAATAGGATGGATCTATATATAGATCTATATATGTGTATGATAGTTACTCATAATCTCACCTCTCTCTGTCTCTCTTTCTCTCCAGTGTTTTGGTCTGCTGGGTGTGAACGGAGCAGGGAAGACCACCACCTTTAAGATGCTGACAGGAGACTCTGTGGTCACCAGTGGAGAGGCCTTTCTGGCGAGCAAGAGGTGAGGACACATACACACACACACACACACACACACAAACACACACACACACACACACATACACAGTCACACACGCACACTCCCAGAGACTTACATACATACATACACACACACACACACAAATATTTTGTTGTGTGGGCTGAGACATGTGCCACTTTAGTGCCCTAGATGTGTAGGCTTATAGATTAGATACTCACATAACGCAAGGTAACAATGCTCTGAACTGTGTGTTATTTTTTTATATAAAAAAGGTGCTACACACACACACACACACATACACACACACACTCCAACAGTCCATAGAAACACAGTAACTTACTTTGAAAATCTTGGATCTGCCAATTTATAAAACACAGAAGAAATGCTTAAAATACATGTTAGTTTTACCTGTGCAAAGACCACCAGTTTATTTCTCCCTGGGATGTTTAAAGAAATCATTGTTAACACACAGAGACCAAAAGCTGTTTCTAACGTGTGCGTGCATGTGTGTGTGTGTGTGTGTGCGTGTGTGTGCGTGTGTGTGCGTGTGTGTGTGTGTGTGTGTGCGTGTGTGTGTGTGCATGTGTGCGTGTGTGTGTGTGTGCGTGCAGCATCCTGAGGGAGATAGATGAGGTGCACCAGAACATGGGCTACTGCCCTCAGTTTGACGCCATCAACGACCTGCTGACGGGTCGGGAACACCTGGAGTTCTACGCCATCCTCAGGGGCGTGCCGGAGAAGGAAGTGTGTGAGGTGAGTGTGTATCCTGTCTCCTTACATTCTACTGCATGGTTAAACGTCGGTAGAACTGCTGATCGAAAAGTCATGAATTCAAATCCCACCCGGGAACCCCACCATTGACCAAGGGGGATTGCCCCTGTAACTCCCCTGTAACTCTCCTGTAACTCCCCAGTAACTTCCCTGTAACTCCCCTGTAACTCTCCTGTAACTCTCCTGTAACTCCCCTGTAACTCTCCTGTAACTCTCCTGTAACTTCCCTGTAACTCCCCTGTAACTTCCCAATAACTCTCCTGTAACTCCCCTGTAACTCTCCTGTAACTCTCCTGTAACTTCCCTGTAAATCTCCTGTAACTTCCCTGTAACTCCCCTGTAACTTCCCTGTAACTCCCCTGTAACTTCCCTGTAACTCCCCTGTAACTCCCCTGTAACTCCCCTGTAACTTCCCTGTAACTCCCCTGTAACTTCCCTGTAACTCCCCTGTAACTTCCCTGTAACTCTCCTGTAACTTCTCTGTAACTCCCCTGTAGCTCTCCTGTAACGTCCCTGTAACTCCCCTGTAACTCCCCTGTAACTCCCCTGTGATTTCCCTGTAGCTCTCCTGTAACTCTCCTGTAACTCCCCTGTAACTTCCCTGTAACTCCCCTGTAACTCTCCTGTAACTTACCTGTAACTCTCCTGTAACTCCCCTGTAACTCCCCTGTAACTCCCCTGTAACTTCCCTGTAACTCCCCTGTGATTTCCCTGTAACTCTCCTGTAACTCCCCTGTAACTTCCCTGTAACTCTCCTGTAACTCTCCTGTAACTCTCCTGTAACTTACCTGTAAGTGGCTTTGGATAAAAGTGTCTGTAAATGGCCGTACTGTAATGTAGTAAATTTATAGGCTTCACTCAACCACTCTTAACTGTTAAGACATTATGCATTATTTTAAATAACCATATATGACCACACCATAGATTATAACTGTACAGTGTGTGCACTAAGAATGACAAGATAGAAGGTCTAAGTGTGTGTGTGTGTGTGTGTGTGTGTGTGTGTGTGTGTGTGTGTGTGGTGCAGGTGGCTGAGTGGGGCATCCATAAGCTGGGCTTGGTGAAGTACGTGGACAAGGCAGCAGGGAGCTACAGTGGAGGCAACATGAGGAAGCTGTCCACCGCCATGGCTCTCATAGGAGGACCCCCCGTCGTCTTCCTGGTTAGCACGCACACACACACACACACACACACACACACACTGTTACACACACACACATACACTCACACACACACACACACACACACCCCACACACACAGTTAGACACTAGCGCTTGCGAAACCAAAACAACACACACACAGTTCCTAAATCAAAGTTTCACACTGGGATCAGGCATTGTTGCATCAGCACTGAGGTCCATGTATATTAGTGCAAACAAAACAAGCCCGACCTAACCCCATCTGCACTCAGGTAACCTCCATGTGAAACAGTGCAGGGAAACTGGACAAAGCAAACAAGCTAATGCAGCTAATGTTCCTACATGCTGCTGTTGGTGGTGGTGGTTAGGTAAGCAGGCTCAGATTATAACCACGCTGTAGCTGTGACCCCATATAACCTCAGACGTATGCTAGCTGTTCAGACGGGGGGGGGCTTGAGACCAAACAACAGCCAATAGAAGGCTTACTTACATTAGGCTGTTTACAAGGACAAACTAACGGCTAGCAAGTAAACAAGCCAGACAGTCAGCCAGCCAAACAGCGAGACAGCTAGTCGACCAGCCAGCCAACCAGCCATCCAGTCTATCAGCCGGCCAGCCATCCAGACTACTATCCAGACAGCTAGGATGCCATGCCTCCCATTGCTGCTGACCTTCAGTGTGTGTTTCCTGCTGCACCTGTGGGCTAACCTTAACCTGGCCGTTGTCTTGGTGACAGGACGAGCCCACCACTGGGATGGACCCCAAGGCTCGCCGGGCGCTCTGGAACTGCATCCACAGCGTCATCAAAGAGGGACGCTCCGTGGTGCTGACCTCGCACAGGTAACATACACACACACACACACACACACACACAGAATGGCTTTTTACCCACAACACACAACAGTGGTTCAGGGTAGGAAAACGTATTGATGATAACCACAGAACACTGCATTCTATTAGTTGCCTCTGTGTTTATCTCTAAGTTCTCTCTGTAGTTTATAGCTGTGTTTATCTCTAAGTTCTCTGTAGTTTATATCTGTGTTTATCTCTAAGTTCTCTCTGTAGTTTATAGCTGTGTTTATCTCTAAGTTCTCTGTAGTTTATATCTGTATCTATCTCTAAGTTCACTCTGTTGTTTATATCTGTATTTGAGCTAATAAACAGCTTTTGATACAGCATTGCAGTTTGAACAACTTATCTTTATATAATTTGTTTATTTACTCATGGTATATGTTATTTAAGAGCTGGACTAACCTTTATGAGCCATAAATGCCTAAGTATTGTTTACATTTGGTAGAAAGTATCAAATGGAGATGAAGAGTAGTTGACCTGTCCCTGTCGGCCATTTTGTCTCCTCAGTATGGAGGAATGTGAGGCGCTGTGCACCAGAATGGCTATCATGGTCAATGGAAGGTTCCGCTGTCTGGGAAGTGTTCAGCATCTTAAAAACAGGTAAGATAACAAACTAACCTAATACAGCTCACTGCACCAGTGGAACCAAACAGCTGCACTGTGAAATAAAACATAACATATATTAATGTCAAATTATTTTGTGAAACAGTTCTAAATGTAACTCTCGACACACAAATAAATACAAAACGTTGATATTCATTTAGTATAAACTCCGGTCTCTCTCTCTGTCTTTCTCTCTCTTTCTCTGCTAATCTCTCTCTCTCTCTCATGTAGGTTCGGAGACGGTTACACGATCATCCTTCGTGTGGGCGGGGCAGATCCCGAGCTGGCGCCGGTGATGAAGTTCATCGAGAGCGAGCTCTCCGGCAGCACGCTGAAAGAGAAGCACCGCAACATGCTGCAGTACCAGCTGCCCTCCTCCCTCACCTCCCTCACCCACATCTTCTCCATCCTGGCCAAGAACAAAGAGATGCTGAGGATCGAGGACTACTCCGTTTCCCAGACCACACTGGACCAGGTACGTTTACTAGAGGGAGAGACCAGACAGGACCAGGTACGTTCACTAGAGAGAGAGACCAGACAGGACCAGGTACGTTCACTAGAGAGAGAGACCAGACAGGACCAGGTACGTTCACTAGAGGGAGAGACCAGACAGGACCAGGTACGTTCACTAGAGGGAGAGACCACACTGGACCAGGTACGTTCACTAGAGGGAGAGAGACCAGACAGGGAGAGACCAGACAGGACCAGGTACGTTCACTAGAGCG
>JAVQIZ010157987.1:0-25536 GCA_036023535.2 Galaxias brevipinnis | reverse complement strand
CTCTCTCTGTCTCTCTCTCTCTGTCTCTCTCTCTCTCTCTCTCTCTCTCTCTCTCTCTCTCTCTCTCTCTCTCTCTCTCTCTCTCTCTCTCTCTCGCTCTCTCTCGCTCTCTCTCTCTCGCTCTCCCTCTCCCTATTTTGCGACTGAATGGCAGCAGAAGCAGTGAGCTATGATTACAGGGGCCATATCTTTACCAGATCCTGAATAATCTTCATTCCCTTCGACCCACGAGTCAAGCATAGACCCCACAGAAAAATAGAGCAGGAAAAAAGGGAAGGCTTGCCTGAGTAGGCTGCTCAGACAGAGGTGTCAATGGCAATGTCATTCTCTGCTTTGTGTGGCCTTTGAAACCTTCCATGGCTAAGCCCCCCAAAATGCAACTAAAACAAGTGAAATTATAAGAGGCCAAATCAATTGTTAAACATGTGCAGCAATCTACATAAAAAATAACTACTGTGAAAAAATGAAGAAATATGTAACCGTCTTTGTCAGCAATTTAGAATAAATTATGAAGTCAATTTAATAATAACTAGGGTCGCCAAAAAATCTTTCAACTGATAATTTGTATTTTTGTTGTTGCAATAAGCAAATAAAACCTGTTTCAATGATGAGCCCTGTGGTCTTTTTTTAACTGAGTAACAACTCTCGCTCACGTATGCTGACATGCACACGTCACAGGCCCCGCCTCCTTACACAACGTGCATGAACACATGAATAACCAGTCACAAACACACACGGACTGTGCTATGCACCAATCTATGCACCCACCCACCAAGGCTATCACAAAACACAAACACTCACACACACCGTCACGACAACACACACACACACACACACACAGACACACACACACACACACACAGGAAGAAGTGGGGGAGACCATTGAAATTCATCTCACAGCCTGAATTTACTTAACTGCGGGTCTGCGCGCGGTGATAAACGGAGTGATGATCCGGCAACACGTCTTTATCCATGCTTTGCTTTAATTAACGGCGGCTTGTTTGTTGAAAAGATGATTAATATGCCAATGAAAATTGCATAATTGAATACCACAACATTCACACAATCAGGGAGGAACATGCAGTTTTTTATTAACTTTTTATTATCGTTATTATTACCATTATTGGGTATTTTAATTCAGTTGACAAGCGGTGCCCACCCCCCAGCTGCTGACTAAAAGGAGGTGGAATTGGCATGACCGGAGGGCCAGGCTGGACACAGCTGTTCATCACCACACAGGGGCCATAGAAGACAGGGCCACTGCCCTGATATCAATACCTTTCACTAGGTGGTGTGTGTGTGTGTGTGTGTGTGTGTGTGTGTGTGTGTGTGTGTGGGTGTGTGTCTATTTGGGTGTATTTGAGAGAGAGAGAGAGAGAGAGAGAGCGAGAGAGAGAGAAAGAGGAGGGGCTAGATAAAGAAAGAGAGATACATAGAGATGACAATTATATTTTTTGGAGTTAATTTTAAAAGGAAATCAGGGCCAATATCTAATAATAATAAAGTAATAATAATACAAAATGTGTAGTGTTCACAAATAATCATGAATGAAACTAAACTGTGTGACAAATCACCCATGTTTACTGTTTTTATAATCAAAATTAAAATGACCAAGTAAACTGAAGAGGAGAATTGAATATGTAAGTTTTAATTCAGTACTTAAAAGAGTTTACCTGGCCTTACACATCTCCAAACACAACTTGTAGGGATTTATACATGCTAATGTTAAGTACACATATCACACATTCATCCTATTATTAAACGAGTTAGTGTGTCTGTGTGTGAGTGTATGTTTGAGAAAGAGAGAGAGAGAGAGAGAGAGAGAGAGAGAGAGAAAGAGAGAGGGAGAGACAGAGAGAGACAGAGAAAACGAGTGTGTGAGCCTTGGAGGGGAAGTGTTGCAGAACAAACATGTTAAAAGAGCTAAAGAAAGCAGCATTTGGGATCAAGTCCCTGGGGGCTGAATCACTACCACCGACTGTGCTTTAAATCAGCCTCATATCATATTTAGCAACAGCTCACACACTACTTTGAGTCTTTTTTTGTGGCTGTAAATGCGTTTTAGGCGACTGTTACTGTTAGAGCTCTTTCTCCCAATACACCCACCTGTCTCTACAGAATACTTGCACTAAATACAGTGATATCTTCCTTAAAATGACGAGAGCAGTGATTGCATTTAGCCCTATTTTAGATTATATAACTAACAACCATGAAGTTTTATCAGAAAGCCTCTTAGGGTAACGGATCAGTGGCTACATTTGCATTTAAGAGTACAGTGATTTGTCTAATCTCATGTTGCATTTTTCATCACTTTAATCACACATTTCTTTCTTATGGGGAGAGAGGCAGGGAGTGCGTGGGTGTGGGTGTGGGTGCTAGGATGTCTATGTGGTTTGTTTGTGCGTGTGTGTGTGTGGGTGTGCACATGCGTGCAGGTGTTTTCTATGCAGGCACAACCAGGAATCTCTGCATGAAGAAAAAACCCGTAAAAGATGCCGTTTAAGAGACACACCTGTGCTGCAATTTAGTGCGCATGGTATCTTCCGCAGCCTTCCATTCACACAGCCAGTAGCTACAACTGTCACACAACTTTCATCATCAATATCTGCAATCTCCCTGTGTCGTTCGTGTTGTGCGGGACTCGTCAGAGGACTTTGAATAAACCCCTGGAAGACGTAGATAAAGCCCCTTTTGTAGAGTGAATTGCCATGATGCACGTCCAACATTTCTTGATTACAAGAAGAAGAAAAAAAGACATAAAGAAGGCCCACTAAGCGCCTTGAACCAGAGCCACAACTGAAAGTTTCCAGTTTGCTGATATAACAGTCACGTCTGTCACATAAGTCTACTTAAAACGCTGAGGTATCAGTGGAGACAGCTGCGACATCCTCCTCTTATGATTCCGTCGAGACAGAGTCCACTATCAAACCTTTCAAACCCTTCCCGAGCTACATTTCCAGTGACAAAGGCTCCGCCAAAGCCTCCTGAAGGATTCATCTATATCCTAATATTTCCAATCCAATTTAACTCCAGCAGCCAGAGTGGTCGGAGCACTAGTTTACCAATCTTTGCTTTCCAAGACTGTGTGCCGAAGGCTTGAGGGGTTCAATCAATGGCGCTTTGATCTCGGCTGGAACCATAATTATTTAACATTGTTACAAGGATTTCTCTAATCCATCCTACCATTAAATCCCTTTTACACCCTCATCTTCTGCAGCCTAATCTGCATCTGGGTGCTTCGTTCGTCGCTTCCCTCCGCTCGGCTCGCCCCTCCTTCCTGATGGCACCCGGACTTTATAATGGAGTTGTGGGGAGTAATAAAAAGTGCACGGGTGCCAAGAGAAACCCAACGGAACGGACGTCCGTACGCACGCGGAATAGAAAAAGGTACTGGTGGCCAAGCTCAAGTGGGAACCTGTCGGTGAAGTTGCACTAGACCCTTCCTTGGTCTTAGCTCCGTTATAAACTATGCCGTTCAGTAGCATTCAAACAAAAAGAAATGTTAAAAAAGGGCTGGAAGGTAACTTGGATCTTCTTGTGAACGTATCATGACGGTTCAGAAGAGTCCCATCTGCTTCCGTTGGTCATCAAACTGACTCACAACAAAGACCGGGCCCACCGTCCTTTCCCACCAATATTTGCCCGTCTGTGTTTCGGCGCGGGTATAAATAGCAGCGCGGCCACCACAAACATTTGTCGAGGCACCTGCCACGGCATCACGGCCATCTGCTCCAGCAACTCCCCTAGCAGGACATTTGTAACCTGAAAACCTGTAACGGCTACTGGTTTGGCGCGAACTCGGAGAAAGGATCAGTGACCGTCCCTCACTGGGTGCGCTGGAGTCGCGACAGAGACCCCGCATCGAACCGGAGGGGGAGCCGTGGAGCTTTCAGAGTGTGTTGGGAAGGAGTGGGGAGGAGAGGAGATGAAGGGGGTTGGTTGAGGGGTGGGGTGGGGTGGGGTGGAAGGGTAGGGATGGGCAGGAGTTGGGTCCTGCCCATGCCCAACTGTCGTGCACCTATCTCAGAGCGCCACTCCTTCAGATGACCCCAGCCTGGCGGCGGCCCTGTGCCCAGCTGGCAGGCAGGCGGGCGGGCAGGCGGGCGGGGTCCTGCCCGTTAGGGACAGCCAAGCGAGGAGATTTGTGGACAAGGTGAGCACATCACTTCTGTTGCCCTTGTGTTTAGTGCTCATCTTCTCCTTTCTGCTCTCACTAATTGCTGCTTCTCTGGAAGGCTGACAGCCTATGGTTCAATTAATTACATTTACCTGCTATATTTCTAACATGTGTAATCGATTTGTTTGTCAAGGTTGTTGTGGTAAAAGTCGTTATAGCTAAACTCCAGGATAAAGGAATAATATTCCTCTAAGTACATACAAAACATACCACACATACAATCTAAACGATTTGGTTCAACTAAGTGATTTCATAAATGTAGTATATGAAAGTACACAAACATAATCCCGCAGAGGTAACAGATATGAAGAGGACACGTTCAAGTAAACGGTGTCACACACACAACCCTTTCCCGTGTGAGCGGCGCTCCCATCCAAGGCGCCGGCGTCAGAAGCCTTTCCTTGAGTTTGACTGGGGGTGTGGTTTACAAGAGCAGACGCTCAGATAAGGCAGAGAACAAGTTCATTAGCAGAGTTAGTTAGCTCTCACTCCCAATTAGCCTGGAGGAGAGAGGCTCAGATGCCTATCACGGCTAGTCCATGGAAATGAGTGAATGGCTCGACATGCTATCACCGTATCGCGACGCTGATTGCGTAACGTCCGTGACGGGGAGCGAACATGAAACAGAAGATTGCGCTGACGATTTGCTGGAGGACATGCTTCTACGGAGAGCTGTGGAAAGAGAGCGAGAGGGAGAGAGCTCTCTGGGTGTTCTACTGTTGGAGAATCAACGTCTAAGGGCCTACAGTTGCAATTTACTGGCATGGCACGACAGCGCTGAGGGTACGTAACTAAGCGGCATCTCAACGTGTTGGTTTGACTTCTCGTCCACAATAAGCCTGGTTGTGAAAGGTGGGTTGACTGGGCTCTCTTATATAACCCACCCACATCTTTGTGAGGGTTAGCGTCTCACCTAACTAGCAATTCAACCAGTTCTATGGCTGCTACCATTAGCCAGTATGGTAAACAGGGAGCATCAAAAGATGTCAGCACTTGACATGAAAAAACGAGGGCAGAAGAGGTCAATGAAAGAGCTTTGATTGAAAAGGGCCTTTGTTGTTACTCAGCAAATTAAATGGTTGAACAGAATCAACCCGAATATGGTGGGCATGTTCTGAGTCAGCTCATTAAAAAGACTCACTCTTTTTTAATGTGATGGCCATTACACATCCCATTCAGATAAACACGCACACACACGCACAGGCACACACACACATGGTGATTCAAAATTATCGCTTGGTGATCCTAATCACACCTGCTTAAACTTAAGCCAAGGAATAACAAAGCCAACGTTGAATGCCCACTATCTGAACATTTACCCAGAGATTAAAAGGTAGACAGTCTCAAACAAAATAAATTTGCTTTTAATCGCTTGGAACAGGAAGCCATGTCATTTGAAATGTTCATATCTGATTGCCTGATTCTCCTCTTTATTCAAATTATAACATGCCCATCTGACTTTTCCAACACAATGGGAAAAATTAAAAAAGGAAATGACCTTTCATGGCAGCCATGATGGGAGAGTGAATGGCATTATTATGCAGGGAGATTAATTTGTGCCCACTCTACATGTTGGCCACCAAGACAACAGAGGCGGCCCGCTTCCGGCTCAGTGAAGCTGGGCTCTGTCTCACTGACTTGGCAGAGCACGGGGATGTTTAGAAACAGACTTTCAAGATAAAGTCAGGGTTTCTCCTCTATCTCTGTTGGTCGGAATATGGAGTTGCCAAACATCCGGGTTGTGAGTTTGATTCCCTCAGGGGAGCTCAGATATGAAAATGCTGCTTTGGATATAGGCTAAATAAGATCATATTAGTATGTATAAGAGAAGATAAAACTGCACGGCTATCGTCACAGAGGGGGGTGGGGGGAGGGGGGGTGGATATACTTTGATAACACAAATGTGTTCGTCCTTGGGGCTGACCAGCAGATAGAGAGAGGGAAGCTTGTCGGTGTTTGTGTGCCTAGCCAGGCATTAGCCTGCTTTACTATCTCCCTGACATCATGTGTTCTGCAGTTGTTCTGCAAACTAAACTTGGGAGACAGACAAATCCAACCCCCCTTCCTCCCTCCTCCTCCTCCTCCTCCCCCACAACCCTCTAAGACTCATGTCTCCCTGGTGTCTCCTCTCTCCCTCTGCCAGTCCGGCCCAGTGTACTGAGCGGCTAATTCTCCCTCTGACGGGGTAAGGAAAAGCAAAGCATAATTACAGTCAGTCATAGGGAGCTCATAGCACGCCTGCCTTTCAAATCACCATTTCTAAGCTCAGCGTTTTTACCCGCCCAAAAGGCCATTTTTTTTTTGCTCTTCCGGCGTGCGATGCCTTCTTTTTGTCATGGCCCCCATGGTTCTGTGGGCGCGCTGACCCCCTCAGCCCCGTCTCCTGACTGATCACAGTGATGGTTTATTACTGTCGTCCCCACGCTCTTATCTTTAGCCAGCAATGCTCATTTCCTTCGCCAGATTTAAATGCAAATGTGAAATTTAATGATAAATGCATTATCTGATGGAGGCGATAGCGCTGATTCTCTGTCAGTATAAAATACACACCCCAGGGGGCCTTCCAGCATAACTTGCCCAAATCCACTTTTTTTTGTATTATAAACGTATGTACCTGCAGTAAATTCTCCAGGTCACACTATGCTTGAAAAGGATATCATATTTTGTGTGTTCAGCACTGTGAGTGTAATGTGCGACAGTAATTGCTGTGCTGCTATCTTATGTATTGTATTGTACCATCCATAACTTTGATAAAGTGACTTTAAAGACGAAGAAAGAAAAAAAGAGATACAACTATTTCTTAAATCGTTGATGAATACAATGCAAAATGTGCATGGTGAAATGAGATATCAATAAGTTATTAATTTTTGCATGACTACTTTGCTTTCTGTGTTGAATTATTATTATATCTTAACAGCAAAGCAATTTAATCGACCACATCCAACTCTGGTAAGTTAACTAAACGTACCATCAGTGCTGTTCATTTGCCTTTTCATTCATCCATTAGCCTCACTGCCATTTTTGCAACTTTACTTTAATGATGTACGTCATCCAAACACATTTTAGGATGGTTTATTGTAATTACATTGGTTCTGTGCCCATCACAATCTGAACTGTAATCCTCTGTGCATCGTTGTGCAAAGGTCCAGGCCCTATAAAACTGCCCTTGTCTAAGTTAAGATGGGACTGGTTTGGAACTCACTTGGTCCATCCCAGTCCTCCGGCCCATTGGGTGGGTGCCTGGCCTTCTCACTCAGTCCGTCCATGTCGGGCTCTCCTGCTTCCCGACTGCCATCTTCTTCCCCTGCAGGGACAGAGGAAGTGTCAGTCACAGATACACCGGAAACAACCGCAGACAGGCGATATCATTAGAATAAAAAAAAAAACACTTGAGATTCATTGTACAGTAAAAAAGAATAACACAAATCGTGATTCCACTTATGCAGATGGCGTTTCAACTAGGCCCACACAAATTAACATTTGACAGCCTTTATAGCCTTGAGGGCGACACATGTCAGTCATAATTATTCGTTTTCTGAATTCTACCCCTCAACATAGGCCTTACTGTGACCTGGTGCCCCAATCACCCAACATACGGCGTGTTATAACTTAGTGCTGGGGCGAACACACAGGTCCAGCTGGACACGCTTTCATGTAGAGGAGTTCCCCAGGGAGCCTGCAGGAACCAGGGCAAGCCCCGTGGAACAGGAAGGAAGGCAACGTGTGGAAGGAGAGGCGGCTAGCCGCTGCTGTTTGATCCATTGTAGAGCCAGCCCAGAATGTATGTGATAGGATGCAGAGCTGATTCACACTCTCTGGGGCTAACAGAGAGAGCCACGCTGGAAGGATATTTGGGAAACCCTTCTCCCAACCCCCGGTAACTGAGACACCCTCTCCCGCCTCCTCACAGCCCAGCAGTAAGTGTCACCGTGTCGGGAGAGAGAGAGAGAGAGAACCTGCTACCTTCCGTACGTCGTTCCTCGATCCACTTTCCCTTTGGACAACAACCGCCACGTCTATTTTGGGGTTGCAATTCATACTTAACTTTACAGACACCATAAATCAGAGGCAAGCAGCCGCCCCTGGTGTGGTGCTCTAAATAAAAACAAGGCGGGAGGACGCGGCGGTGCCCAGACTGTTGTCGCCCACACCAGACCACAGCAGGCTGACCTGTTTGGCTCTGGGACTCGCACACTGGAGTCCCCCAGCAGAGGACACACGCTTTTTCTTTCTTTTTTTTTTGCAAGGGGGGATATTTCGATTTGCTCTCCTCCGCTATCAGATACTTGCCATCCCTTTGATGTTTCTAAGCCAATGGTGAATGGCCATGGGCATTTGCAGATTATTGCGTTTCCCTGAATGAGGTGAGTGCTAAATCGAGACAGACCCCTCTGTGTAAAGGTATCAGTCTTATGGCGCCCACAATTAAAACCATGAGGATGTGGACAATGGGATTTTATTAGAGCGGCATACAACTTTGCTATCACGATTATCAGCAGATGTCTGTACCGTTTAAGTTATGCTTATGATGACTCCGATAGTCACCACTCTTGCCCATTATCATAGTAGACTGTGTGTCTGCTCAGCTCTCCAGAAGCGTTCCAGTGCTTCATATCACTTTGTGTGAGTGGTCTCACATAAGGACACACACACACACACACACGCCCACACACACTGACACGCGCACACACACACACACACACACACACACACACACACACACACACACACACACACCTATACAGACAGACACACAAACAAATGTGCACACACCAATGTGCCCCTCTTTCAGCTTGGTCCACTCTGGGGTAATCTCCAGATCAAGCACACACCACCACGGTTGTTTAGCTTTTTTACAGACATGGCTCACTTCAAAGTGGCAGGTAAACATTGCCAAAAGGATAGCAGCTTCCTGCCTCCAAACCGAGGAGAGAAAAGGGAGGCAGCCATTGAAGGAAGTCTGCAGTGATGTCCTACTCTCAGTGCACGAGGTCATAATGACCCAGTTTTACTCATGCAAGTGTCTGCCGTGGCAGGCGTTGAGTGTATTACCAGTGAGCCCGCTCAGTCAATTCCCCTTGCTATTTATTGTTAGGCCTCAAGAACCTCTTTAGCATGCTAGGCTCCTATTATGGCAAGGATAACAAAGGGGGAATATCAACAGTTCCTACCAATGAAGCGAGTTTAAAAAAAGCTGGCGAGATAACATTAGAAGCACTACCTTGATCTCAGGCGAACATGTTAAGCCCTGTAACGAAACGTATTGGAGCTGTTTAATTACAGCCCAGGAAATGAAGCTACAAGATGATTCCTTAATTAAGTTGTGATTAAGGATTTTCTGCCTTCTATCTGACACAGTTTGCCGTGCATTTTAAACACAATCGCCGAGGCAACCTCACAGGGAAAAAATGTCACAGGGCTTTGATGAAGTTTTCTGCACGAATGTCGCTACCGGTAACAATAAAAGAAATCGGGGCAGGGAAAGAAAAAAACACGGTTGCAGAAGGACGTACTATACAGTGAGATGAAAGGACAACTTGGAATAAAGTGGTCCTCCTATTTGGCTTCAAAGTGCACTGGTTTTCTGACCCTTGAGTTATAAGAATAGATTTGATCAAAGCCCTGTTTCACTGAGGTGGGTCTATGAGCCCTGGAAAATACATTTTGTTTCATGATCCGAATGAGAACCCCGCCGTCGTCTTATCGAGGAGGGCAGATAGTCAATGATCGTCCTCTGCATTATCGCCAGGATCATAATTTACGTCGGGCTTATATTGCCTTCTTCCTGTGCAATCAAATGGAGACACTTAAGGGCAACTTAGAGAGGTAGAACTGAATAACATAGAACAAAACAGAACAGAAGGCTGGGAAAGGAGGGAGGGGGCCGGGGAGGCCGGGATCAGGTTTGGCGGGCATGCGACAGGAGCCAGTGAACTGTTAAAATCAGCCCCTATCACTGCTCTATCAAAGGACAGCTCTCTAGCCAAATCTCAGTCAGACACGGGTGCCACACATTCAGGTCAATAAGCTTATAGGCGATTTACACAAACAACTCCTCCAGCAAGGTAGCAACAAAGTCATATTGGCTTTTTCTCTCCCTTTTAGCATTGTCTCTGACATGAAAGCCCTTGAAAATGTCAATATATAGCGTGCGACTCTAAGGAGCTCAGAGCGCTCCTAATCGTGACCAGTCGGCCTAGAGACAGGTTGTAACTTACTCAAAATGGTGGCCGCACTATAAAGGTTGTGTTGTTGACCACTGTGTGGGATTGAACTTTGGCGAGGTGTGGTCAATATTCAGGTGTTTGCACACTCAGACCAATGCATAACTAATATGGCGTCTTCCCGTTCGGGTCCCTGAAACCGATGAGGCCAGGAAGTCTTATTGAAATCGCAGAGTTAGTAGGCTGCTAGTGTAGCATCAAATACTTCTACCAGAGATAGCTATAGGGATCAACCCTTACACCAAAGTCAAGCATAGCTTTAAGACTTTTTGTGCTATCAGAAAAACAGAACGACATTACATTCAGTTTTCCGCAGCAGAGCACTCTGTGGTGGAGTGAGGCTGTTAGCGAAATGCCTCGCCACTGTCTCTTTAAATGCCAATAAATTCCCATCATTACAGGATCTGGCCTGTCTCCCTGTCTGCAGCCAGGGGTTTTTATCTCCCTCTGCCTCAGTCTTGGAGCATGTAGATCTGGCCCAGTTAGATTGTCATACTTAACAAACATTAATGATTAATTTCCTCCACTGAGTCAAATGGGGCTAAAGGGATGTCTCCATTCATCTTATCGCATCACAAATTAGCATTTCCCATATTCTCCAGCATCAACTGTGCATTAAAATTCCACATTTACTATTCGGGGCATTCACTGGCAGCGGTGTTTAAAAAAAAAAATCCAAGTAAAAAAAACAAAACGCCAAGGCGATCTTCTGTCTGTTGCTGGAGATTCTGATTAGCTTTGTATTACACAGGGAGTGGCATAATTAATTCTGGCACTTTCTGTTTATTAGTGTATGTCCCCGACTGCAATGATTCAAATTACTCCCTGTACGGTCATTGTGAGGGTCAACATGGGTCTGTGTTTGCTATAGTACGTCCTGGATATGCAGGTCTACTTCGTTTGGGCAAAAGTGAAATGTCTTTGCATATAATATAACCATTCAAATCATATTAAACTCTCCCATTTAGTCAAGCTCAATTGGCCTTGCACAGTATGTATGATATGGCAATATTGGTTTACTGTATAGGCTGAATTAATTCAATAAAACAACACAGCCTTGGACCACACGTTATGTTCTCATCTGAAGTGTAGGTGGTAAATAAAGATATTCATTTATTTATTCAGGGCTAAAAACAAAGCTAATCTCACAGAGATTTTTTCTCCACACAACCCCATGAGCAGCTAAGTCAATTCTTGGTGTTGCACTTCCTAGACATGGCCTCACTCAATAAAAAAAGGGCAAAGCTGCAAGGTGAACTTTCACAATTTCAGTAAAAAGATGCCATCCGGCAAATAAAAATGGCATCTCTATCACAATTATGGTGCCAGGTGTATCGATAGAAAATAAATCACGGCAGTGAGTGCGCTCGTCTAAGTGCACTTCACAAGCGAGGCACAATAAATTTGAAATGGACCTTGCAAAAGCAACTTGTTTGAGGTAAGGTTCTTTTTAATCAACAACGAAAAGCCAAGGTTGTTCCTTACTATCTGCTGGGTGGATATTCTGTATAGGTGAGTGTGTAGGGTTCACTCAATCGGTAGGGTTCACTCAATTGGTAGGTATAGACCCCTGCTAATTGCATGTATCATCACCAACTCCTTTCTGCGTTTATGTTACTTCAAACCAATGTACGCTGTTTCAGAGCCATTATGTGTGGTGTCATTGACAAGGAACCCACAATCATTTCATGGCAAATGCGTGAGCATTGGTGGAACGGCAGCTGAAACAGTCTCGAAATGTTTTAGCATGAACACAACAGACAGCGTGCACAGTTTCCTGTAGCATGTATACAGTGAGGAGGCTACTCTACACAGTGTTTTGTGGGGAAAAGTGCCAATGTTGTATGATGCCTAAAGTTTTACAATTATTAGCAATGTTTTGATTAGTTTTATTACAACTGCTTATATTATTATTATCATTATTATTATTGTGGCTTAAAACCATATAGAAATAAAACAAACACAAGGCATTAAATATAGTTAATACTTCCATTGTGCTATATTGAATTAATATATATAGGACATTAAAAGAGTCGAGCATATTCATTTCAAGACTGGCTGTAGAGATGAACCAAAGACCAAACAGGTAGTGGACTAGTCAACTAGCTTCCAGTAAGCTGCTCTTCAAGACGGTCCAAGATGGAGCCACTAGGTGCTCCAACCAGCGATCTGACAAGCCCCTTTTCTGCAAGCGTAAGGCAAATGGCAGCGACTTTGGTGGCATTCAACTTCTTGACCTTTGCGCCTTTAAGCGGCTTTGCTACTTCACCGCACTCTGATCAAAGTTAATAAGTGCTTCATATGTTAATGAAGAATTGGTACTCCTCTTTGTGTTCCTACAGCTTTTTAATACCTATAATGGGCTGAAACTTTTAATGGAGGTTTTAGGTCCCCCTGACAAGCCCATTTCAGAGGGTGACTACACAGATACAAGGCTAAGCTAAGACCAGAGAGTCACTGCTCGCTGGTGGAACCTTACACGGGAGACCTTATTCTCTGGGAAGCAGGAGAAGATAAAGGCCATGGGATGAGTGGCTGCTTTAAAATCCACGTTCAAGTCCGCATTGGGCTAATTACGGCGCGCCATCACATTTGAGCGTTTCGTTAATCAAGGGGGCTCTCTTTCCCCCCCCTATAGTCGAGGAATAACATATTTAAACCGTTTAATGCGGCCAGGATTGGGTCCTGTTTAATTCACGGCCCTTTCACATGAGTGGGGTAAATTTAAGCCACTCAGACATAGGTTTAATTTAGTTTAAAGGAGATCTAATTGAGGAGCGGATCATGGGGAAAGCGTCCACACCTGATGATTGCGCAGAACTTGGGATGAGGAAAGAAAGAGACTTGGCGAGAGCATCACTTGGGTCTTAGGAGGAAATGTGAGACTTAACTAAGCTTAGATGGTAAAACCAGAAGGAATCTGACTAGTACGGCATGTGTATGACAAGGGAGAGATTAGTATGGTGTCCTGGAAAATGAAAGTTCAGCATGTTCGACTCCTATTTAGTCTTACTTTATTCATAAACATCAGAAACTAAAGAGGAGATTTCAGGCATGCTTTCTTGTACGAACTTACGCAAGACAATAGGAAAATCAAGCAGCTCCAAGAGGATGCTTTGAAGATTTCGTAATTTTTCTTACTGTACTGTCCTTGGAATCTATATTGTAACTTCTAGGTTGTTACAAAATCGCAATTAAGACCAAAGTAAAACCTCACTTTCAAGTCTGTAGGAATTTATGAAAAGGGCATAAGGGGTACAAGTGGAGGAATGTGAAGGAGAGTTTTTGTTGGTAATTGCAATTTTCAAACATTTAAGCATTCATACCTTTTCTTGGAGAACAAAAGAAAAGTGTTTATGATACGATTACTGGGGCGTAGCCTGTGTGAAACATGAAAGATTTCCTTTTTCTGAAGACGTCTTCAAAATGTAATCCCACGGGGCACATCAGTTTGGAGGTGTGAAGAAATAATAATTCAAAACATTTTCTTTTGGAAGGAAAAAAAAGAGAAACATTCAAAGCGCTGGCTATTCATTAAAAAGTCAAATTGATGGACCTTGTGAGCTCCTCGATGTGGCAACCCCTCAGGTGGTGAAGCTAGAAGACTGGGGGGTGCGAGGGAAAGGGGGGGGTGGCTTGAGACAACTCTGTCATCTTCCTACTGTAACCCGGAGCAGGCCACAAATTAGCTGCTGTAATGGCAAGGTGTGACCAAAATGAAACAAACACGCAAGAAGCAATCTAATTGAATAGGAGTTCAAAGAGGAGTAGGGATGGATGGGGTGGGGGGTGGGGGGGGGGGGGTTGTTTTGGCTTTGCCGGGGCATTTTTTAAAATGAATGAATTTATTTATTTCATAGTCCTGGACCTCGGAGCAAAGCAGGTGCTGCTAGTGTTCAGAGGACTGTACTGGGCTCAAAGGGAACGGGCTCTACTCTCCAGTGGGTTCTCTACAGTGCCTTCACAGGGCTATCACAGAGGAAGAGCCAGTCAGCCATCTCTGCCAGATCAAACCACTTCTCTTGGGTGGATAGTGGGGATCAAATATCAAAAAGGATTAGTTTCAACACTAGGCTAAGGATGTAGGAGAATCTATGATACGCTCACATGTGCTGCCAGGTTGCCCGGTGTCCAGGTTTTTGTTTAACAAGAAGTTCAAAAACGTTGAAAGCTCATTATAGGACGGCCATTAGGTTTTAGACTATTAAAGATCAACAAAATGCAAATGTTTGATTTGTTTTACCTGTATTCTAAATGTATTGTTAAGTGGGTAAAATTACTTAAAATGTCATCACCTTTTGTGCTGCAGAAGTACTCCATGTCCTCACAGCTCATGTTCTCCGACTCAAACTCGGTGGAGAAGTTCTCCTCCACAAGCTCATTCTCCTCCGAGACGCACTCCTCCTCCTCTTCCTCCAGGCCATCCTCTAGAGGACCTGAGGGAAGACAGACAGACGGAGCATGGAGCGATGATCCCACTGTTGCATCACATTCTTTCGGCTTTGGAATCGGAAAACGTCTGATTGAGGGTTTTCCCTACGTTAATGCAGAACATATTTCGACGTACTGTAGACAATAGATCTGTAGCGGTTTCTCACTGTTCGCATGCCAATATTTCACAAATAAAAAAGTGCTCTTTTAAGAGAAAGCCTGGTGAGAGTGTGATGTGGTTGTGTGTGTTAATTTACAACAGAGCAGCAATCTGATGTCTAGCCAAGGTGAGTAGCACTAGCTGTGGTACACCTCACGAGCTGCAAAACAAAACCTCACAAAAAGGAGAAAGGAGAAGGAGAAAATAAACGAAAGTTCTTATTCCGACTTTTCACACAAGCATCAGCATGGGAGGAGGGAAGAAAATAGTTTTATTAATTCGCTAGCCTTATCAGAGGGTACAATGTTGATTTTCCATTTACATTCCATGCCCCCAGGTAATACACCAGTGCAATCTTAAAGGAGACACTTCTCCCTGTGATTAATTTTCCCCCCTCTGTGCAATATTATTTCTTTAAATCCAAATGATTTCAGAGTTTTGCTTGTAGCTGTACATCTCTTTTGGTATTTTGCATATTACCATTTTCCTTCAATCAAGGGTCGTTGATGGAATTACTGTATTGCTACCTGAATTGCATTAGTTACGAACACATCTCAGCCTACATTTGAATGTTATTAATAAAATGTGCCACTTGCATACCTCTCTCCACCTCCAAAACATACATGTCTCCCATGTCCCCACAAGTATTACCAGAGAATAGAACATTTTAATTTTAAGGTTTGTTCATGCTTGCAATAATACACTATTGTAGCATCACCCACCGCAGACGCAAGAAAAAAACTACACTTCTCCAGTAATGTGTTTAAACGTAGAGTTAACAATCATATCAGAATTGTTGTATTTGCTGGCAAGATATCCATGCTCTCTCTCTCTCTCTCTCTCTCTCTCTCTCTCTCTCTCTCTCTCTCTCTCCCTCTCTCTTCAAGTCTGTCACACATGAGCTACACTGCAGAGCCTCCCTTGCATCATATTTAGGCTCAGACCGAGCAGACACACCGATATCCTCTCAGCACCTTTCCACGTGTTTCCTCTATTGAAGCAGGAAGTGATCCCCTCAGCTTTAATAAAGCAGTAATTTCAGTTCAAAAAGCCGGGTCCAGTGCGCCTCTCCTGTTTGTCTTTCTTCCCGCGCAGAGGCTCATAAAAGACCCCATGATTTCCACCAACTGCTTGCTCTTTTCATTAGTCTTATAAATGACTCCTTTGTAGAGGCCTACAACGGCAGGAGCCCTGGACATGAAAGGAATTAGCGCACCAATCTCTAATAGACACAGAGGAGAGGGAGCGACGCTTTTTAAATTACGATACAGTTTTATGATCTTATCGGAGGCCTTCCGCTGATTCGCTGAGGAGTGAAGTGAGGCATGAAGTGACTGGATGAGTCTACCATCGCTTAAGATGATATTGAAAGATAAATATCGCAGTATCAAGGGGAGATTGCATGACTGGAGTTAAATGCCTCCGCCAAGGCAATTGAGGCTGGTGTGAAAGCAGGGGCGAATGCGTTTCTGTACACACTCAGTACACATTCCATTACACAGCCGAATAAGAACTGTGTGTACAACTAAATGATTCCAGCTTGTTGTTGGCAAATAGAAGGCCACTGTTGCACTGTAAAAAAGAAAGAAAAAAGACCCACAGCGTAGTTCGATAATAAGGAAGAAAGCGACTCAAGATAAACTTGGTGGTCAATGAAACACCAGATAGAAAGATTAGATGAGATAGACTTTGGGTTAATGGATTCAAAATAAGAGCCGTTCTCCCCGATGGCAGCAAACACTAACTAAATAGACCATTTTCAAACCGAAAAGGATAGCAAAAGTGATATTGAATATTTAACAAATGAAAAAGGCCTACTCCAAACTTTTCAGAAATATTAAATAAGTTGTGACTGCTACTTCTAAGGGAACGTGTAGATTACGAAAGTTTGAACGCCACCTCACATGTTGAGTTTAGTATACAGTATGCATTGCATGGAGAGACCTCGAATTATTTCAGAGACAGCAATGATAAGAATAATGACTTTCTAAACGACTAGCACCGCACTCCTAACTCATTTTCTGATAGTGGCGTTCCCGCTATATTTAGTTGTGTACTGTTTAAAACCCTGTCACATTCACCGTGTGACCCCCGCTTGTTTGTGCATTTCTAGAGGAGTGGCTTCAGAATGGGCCTTGGGAATGCTTGGTGATTCGCTTCTTATCCACCCTGCTCTAGAGCTCAGATGGCGAATGACACTCAGGGATCACATCCACCATAGTTCGCTTATATTACTAAAGATGAGTTTGTGTATACTCACATATAGTTCATTATTATAACTTGTATAATCTGTAATGATCGATGGTAGCATATGTTTTATTGTTTGCCTCAAGTCAGCTGGCACACGGCACTGCAGCTACACCCTAGCACTCTACTCTCTCAAATTGAATGAAACCAGACTCTACTGGTTACAGTGGATTTCCAGGTTTCTTTAATGTAAAACACAAGCTGTTCTCATCACCACATGCCTAGTTTATGATACAGTCTGAGTCCTCCCTCTTAGTCAAGTTAATTATCTTTGTTGCTAATTGCTTTAAAAACTCACATTTCCTTCAGATATGTTATTCACAAAGCAGAGGATAGCACCATAAACATAAAGACGTAACAATGTAACCTAAAAGACATGGCCCGGTGTTCCGGAAGACATCCTCAATCCCGAAAGGAATCGTCCACGTCCGTCTCTCTGCCGTACGGAGGCGGAAACCTCCGCCCTCTTCAAACAAGAGCCAGCCAATGCTAATAGAGAGGCTGCTATAACTGAACATAGTCCTGATCACAGTGTACCCTTTGTTTGAGGCACGTCCCCTGTTTGATAGGGGTCAGTCCACGCTGAGTGCAGCCTGGGACAGACAGTGTAATGCTCCACCAACTCCCTAAAACAACCTGATAGTCTGCAGCAGAATAAACAGGGGATTTGTAGGTTCAAAGCACAGGGATGAGTCTGAAATGGCAGTAGGCGGAATGACCACATGCATCTGTAAGTGGCCACCTGCGCCATACCTTACCATTGTGCAGTAGTCCAGATAGAAAAATACATGTCGTTATGCCTCGGTAAACAAAAACGTCAGTGAGGTTTTGCTAGCTGTAACTCACCCTATTAAAAATACTGACACGGGACAGAATGCACACACGTGTGGCCATACTGTATGTGAGCGACTGCAAATTTCATGCCTTCCTTTTTCCCCCCTGTTGACTGCAATGTGGGCCGCTTGTTCTGGGGCTGTGATAGCGATACCGCACACTATCAGCAGGCGCGCAGTCTGATGTCCGGATCACAAACCCGGCCTTCTCTATGGCGCCTAATTAGGGATGAGGTAATTGAATCTGACAGAACAAAGCGGCCGATCTCTATAAGCATGGAAATCATTTTGCTCCCACCTATACAGTTTTTCATCCAAAGGTCCATTGAAAATGTGTCCAAGCTGGCCTGGGGATAAAACGCCAGCACCTGAGACCAAACATGAATACATAATGCAGCCCCCCCCCCACCCCCCCCAACCCAACAGGGCCACTCGGCTCAACCCCTGCCAACTTTGCCTGTGACTGGCCCTTTGTGCCAACGCTGATACTGTGCCTTCCAAATTTCCAGGTTAAAACACGAACGCACACACACACAGACACGCACACACACACAGACACACACACACACACACACAAACGAGCATTGGAGGACTCCCCGAACTTAGGCGAGGGGGATATATAGACTTTGTCTCAAGTTACAAAGCTATTTCTGCTCTTTACTTCTAGCGCGGCTATTGAATCCCCCTTAGGTGGAGCGGCTCTTAGATGTACAGAGCGTTCGGATGTTTGCATGCACAGCAGGCGAAAAGACACAAGTAGGCCCACATTTAGCACGGCCTATGTGAGAGAGTGAGAGTAAGTGTTTCGGCTGGTCCTGTAGGTTAGAGTGTGGGAGGGTAACAGGGAGCGGCTGGAGAGCGTTGAGGGAAGGCTTGGGGGCAACGCTCTCTCCTTGGCTCTAATGACCTCTGGGAAGTGGAGGGTTCCCTCAGCCTGGGAGGAGACCCAGTGTATATGTTACAGGGCTCAACCCTCTAATTTAATCCTTCATCGCTGTAATAAAATAGATGCCGCTTATGCCATTTTTAATAGCTTCCTGTGTCTCAGCAACCCTCACAGGAATGAGTCCTCTCATATACATTCTAGCAAAAAAATCTTAAAAAAAGGAAAACTAAAATCACAGCCTTTTTTCTCAGTTATTCACCCTGTGATCAAACTAAATGTGGAGCTCATGTTCCAGCCCATTCAAAAAGTAAATTAGCATATGTATGTTTTACGTTTGTTTTGTTTGTGTGTTTAAGCGTGAGTGTTTGTGTGTGTGTGTGTGTGTGTGTGTGTCAAAAGGGGGTGGAACAGCTTCAGTGGAGACTGATGTGTTTTCAGAGCCGCTGTCTGTGACCGACAATAAGCAATGGTATTGTTTAACTTGATTTTCCGGTTGCTAAGCAATGTAATTCTGGTGATTAGAAATGGCTGCGTTCCTAAATTCGGGCACTTACAATCAACAGTCAACAAACTGTTTCAAAACTCGGCTTCCACGCTCGTCTGGAGATTGCGGTGAAAAAGAGGGAAGGAGGGTTAATCGGGGGCTCGCACACATTCACACACTGACACGCTCACACACACAAAGACACGCGCGTACACACACATACACATATATACAACACTCGGCTATACAATTTACATGACAGCGGCTCAGCCATGGTGGTGACATCATGCGTTAGGATGGCACTCCAAGTACAGAATCGGCAGAGGTTCACGGTTCAAGTGAAAAGACAGAGACACACCCGTGGGCTCTTTGCTAATCAACTCCGCCATCAGTCCATCGCTCACCACATATGCCGATATTGTCAACTGAACGCAGGGAGATACAGCTTCTTAAAATGATGACATATAACCCAAAAATTATATACTCTCCCATAACATAGTACATACTAGCCGCTTAATTCCAATCAGACACAACATTGGTCTGCGCAGTCCGTAAATCCTGTGTTGTTAAGCCCAGTATTTCTGTCAGGACTGTTGAAGGGGAAATAACACTCTCTCTTATTTCTTTATCCAATGGATTGGAATTGGAATGGCATGAAAACATGCTGGCATTTGACTATCCCATTAAAATGCTGGAGGCACCTCTGAGCATGCCCCAGGGCTTCAGCAGATGCCAGTTTCTCCGTGCCGGGGCTAGCTGGGTCTGCTTCATAATTTACTGTCTCTCTGGTCAACAAACAAGCCACACACATACACACGCTAACGCCACATGGACACGGGACACAATGCTTGGCCCATAAGTGTCACATAGCTGGTTTTCCAAATGCAACGCCAACACCACAGTCAAAATAAATATGTGCCAAGATGCTTAGTATGAGGTTAGCTCCATGCAAGCACAATACTCTTACTGTGACGTTACACACACACACACACACACACACACACACACACACACACACACACACACACACACGGTGCAGTGAAAAACGTGTCAAAAAGTGTAATTAGTAATAGTATAATTGAAGGAAATAATTTCCTGTGTGGATTGGAAAATCATATCCAACAACCACTTGCTCCTCCTATTCCCTGAATGATTTATTGATGTCATTCTTTGACTTTTAAGGGGGGAAAAAGTAAACCATGTGCCACTACACAGGAGGTGACAGCTGAAACAAAGCAGGTAAAAGACGTTGGGACTTAATTACCGTTTTATAATCAGGCTTTTCACTTGAACGTTTCCTTTTAATCAAGCCATTGAGTGAGCCTCCTCTGGGGAGCTATCATGGTGAAGTGGGGGCATCCATCTTCACACACTGCCTTGTGTGTGGAGGAGTAAGGGCTATGTCTACAGCTAAACTTCACATCCTGGCTAGTTAATAGAGGAGTAAGGGCTGTGTCTACAGCTAAAGTCCACGTAATGCTTTGTCTGCTGAGTAGGGACTGGGTCCACCGCTAAACCAAACTCATCTTTAACTAAATAATTACTCAGCCATTACGAGGTCAAGCTAATCAGAAGAATGGAAAGATTATAGCAAAAGGTAAAACAGGCTATTATTCCATGTTGCTAAAACCTTGTGTTATATAGTTAAAAAGTTAAGCAATAATAAATGGCTTCTCTGTTGCTGTAATAGTTAAGGGTTAAACTGGTTTTGCAACAATCAGCTTTTAGGGGAGCAAAGAATTTGAATAATTTAATGGGGAGCTTTCAGAGAAAGAAAAATGATTAGTGTATCAAATATTGTAGATAAAACAATATTTTCCCATCAAGGAATTTCTATGAAATGGACATATCTAAGATGTCAATTTAATTTTAGTGCTAAGGATGGGGGGCGCTCCTTCTTCTTCTTCTTCAATAAATTCATCATTAATTCAATTCTAATTTGCCTGTGGTTCCTATTTCTACTATTGATAGTTCCACTTCTTAATACGTCGGATAAGGAAAAAATAATCATTGCAATAACTCATTGGAGGCTGAGCGGTCTGATAGGATCTAAATATTACCAATGCTAAAAGAAGTGTGAAGCCTGATGAACATTTCAAAAGAACAATTCTTTATGGATCAGCCAAATCTTTTCCACTTTTTAATTAAAAGTAAAGAAAATAGAAGTTAATTATCCTGTTAAAGATTAGCTGGTGGGCATCTTTCTGTAAATTACTTCTAATTAAAAGGAAATTGTCAAATGACATTCAAAGTACTGTCCTTTAAAACAGAGAGTGAGATCCCCCCCCCCCCTTTCCTAATTCTTGATCTGGCCATGTGAAGCTTATAGCTGGGAGATTAAGATTCTGCCAGCGCCTCAGACACTGGGAGCACGGAGGCTGGTCTCTGGATACGATGCCTGGAAAACACGGAGGACCACGGCTGAATACACGTGTGGGTGGCTACTGGATCTAAACGTGGCTTTAGGAGGACAACGTGCATTGTATTGATAGGCAAAGGCCAGTGCGCTTTCAGAAGGGGTGCATGACAGCATGGGCCATTCCCCAACACACACACACACACACACACACACACACACACACACACACACATTTCACCCTCCCCCTCTCATCGTTACTATCCCAGTCAAACGGTTAGAGGTGTCTTCTGCTTCAGATGCAGGTGGGCAACCTTTTTCATTTCAGGCCCAAAGAAGACATGAAAACATGATGATTTCACGTTGATTTCATCATGCAGTGCCAGGGGTCATGTTTTTTTGTTCCACTTGTATTGCATTGTACAAGACTCCAACAGCACCCTGACAGAACAGTGCAGAGCAGTGTCGTCGTCCCCCCCCCCCCCATAGCCCACTGTGGTGACGCTCAACCCCCATTGATGTTCCTCTGCCTGGCCTAGAGGGGCTGTAGGAGAGAGATTTACACCCGTACCCCTCTCGGCGGCCTCAAACCGCCCGGCGACGTTCCAAAACACACCGTCACTCCATCACTCCCCATAGGATAAGTGGCGTTAGCAGGTACACAATAAAGCTCTGTGAACAATGTCTCTTTGTGTTACTGACAACTGACAAGTGCCTTATTTTGGATGACACAGCCTTTCCGCTGTGTTTGAGGAGTGCCACGAAGCGCACAGTGGGATGGGTGACAGCCGAACCATTCAGACATTGTGCCGTGGCTGTAATCAAACAGCGCCGGTTTGTGGAAATATTCAAAGGACGTCTGCGATCTAAAAAAAAAATTAAACAACAACTGGCATTCTGAAAAGACTGGAAGTGTCTCAGGAACGGTGATTGACTAATTGGAATGGAAGACAGAGGTAAGAAAGGTATGGCAGTGGATTGAAGTGAACCGGGTAGTCTTTTTCACTCTGGGCCTATTATAAAGGTTTATAAGATGCAATTACCCTTCGATTTGGGAGCTTTAGACCAGCTATAAAGCTTTGTGTGGGATTGGCTCGGACATTTATCTCCTAAAACAAGAGATTTAAATGGTGGGAGGCATAGGAAGAGACAGGAAGAGCGAGTGTGAAATTTAAAAAAAAGAGAGACGGAGCTGGAGAGAGAGCGAGACACCGAGCGAGAGAAGGGGAGAGAGAGCAAGAGAAAGACACGGACTGAAAAAACAAAAGGACTAGAAGAAAAAACAGGCAGGGGAGAAGTAGAGTGGCGAAAAAGAGATAAATACACAGTGAAAGAGAGAGGGAGAGAGAGGGGGCGGGGAGGGAAGGGTGGGGGTTGCTCCTCAGGGATTGAGTGTTCACACAGTAAATGGAAGTGGCACAGCTCTGACCTTTGGGCCGAGCCATGCGAGGAAGGAGTGAAGGCTCTGTCAAAATATTCCTTCAGAAATGACAATCCACCTCGCCAGTCCCGAGCCTTGACATGGCGGGGCAAGCCGAGCGCGGTAACCCACCCTGATCCCTACATTACAAATGAGAGGATTATCATGACAACAAACTACCGCTCCACACAGCAGTGCAGAGTGCACGTGCACGCGTCACCCAAAAGACACTCTGCATGGCATGCGTCGGCCCTTATCATCAGGAACGCACAGCACAGATATGCAATAAGTTGGCCTATATATAGACACGGCCCACGCCAAAAGTCATAGAGGAATTTTTTACACGAGACCTGCAATTATATGAAGGTAAGTACAGTAGACTATTCTGTACAATACGAATGCACAGTAATACTGTGTTTCAGTTAACTTGATATTGGATCATAGAGTAGTATGCCTCTAGTAGCCTCTCTTCTCTCTCTCTCTCTTTCTCTCCCTCCCTCTCCCTCTCTCTGAGAATAGTCCACTGAGAATAGCTCGATTGTAAAGAATACCAAAATATCACAAGCAAATTACTACTGCTGCAAAAGGGAAGAAGCAGGGGAGGAGCAGAGACAGACAGCTATAATTATATCCCGGCGTGCATGGCATGTCAATGGGCAACTCCGTCCTGGAGGGCATTCCCCAGAGGGCCCAGCGCATCAAAATGATGTCCAAATTACTTTGTTCTCTATTGCAGCAGGACACGATTATCATATTTACAGGTGCTGCATTATGACAACAGTAATGTTTACACCTGTCTTCTTGAGTCGGCGAGGTTGGTGTTCTCTAATTTAGCAAATGTACAGTATGCATATGAGCTTGTTGGCAGGGATTTAAATTAGGTCAGAAATGGAATACATCAATAGCAACCCATATGTGCATCTTCCTTTTTTCTCTCTTCGTTTTTTTTTCTCTCTTCCCCTTTCTCTCTCCTCCCCAGCCGTCCCTGCTCAGAAGCTTGGCGATGAAGCAGCTTGACGACTGCACAAGTGTGATATGTGCAAATCACATTTGCAGATGAGCTTGAAACTCCATTTTAATATTCAGATATCAGACATCCCGCACTGAGAAGCCTGCTAAGACTCGATCCGGGGGAGAAAAGCAAGATCCATGTCATTAAGGAATCGTTAGAGCCCGGTTTACATTTTACATATTTCACAAGAAAATGTACAACCAAGTAAAAACATCACAAGTTATCTACGATAACAATGCAAATTTTCTGTCAAAAGCGCGTGAAGATTCTGTCAAAACCCAAAGTCGTCGCTCAGGTCTTTCTTATTTTAGGCTTAACAGCCTCGGCTTATTGCCGCTTTGAAATCTTTCTTCTTTTTTTTTTTTTTTGCCCCCTGAAAAGTCGCCGGCTTGCAGAGTGTGAATCTTGTAAAAGGTGCGTTTGCCATGAGACGGAGAAAACACGTGTCCCTATAGACTGCCAATAGCTCATCAAACACACAGTAGCTGGTGGCTTGGCTTGGGTTTTGGACAGGCAAACAGCGAGGCATAGCCACTACGGCCATTCCAGTTCCTGTTTACCTGCTCTGTCAAGAAAAAAGTAAAACCATAGACGACTTTGTATTCAGAACAAACTGTTCTCTGTTACTAAAATCTGCCTGGACTAAGCACACACACACACACACACACACACACACACACACACACACACACACACACAACACCACAACCATCGTGAGGATGTTTTTTTTCCCACTCTCCTTTGTGGCTTCTATTGCGGTTTCTTCTTCTTAACACTGATGCTTTACAGCTTCAACTTTTCCATTGGATGACAGAGCGGTGCCCCTGCAATTTTCCCCCGCTGCCTCCCCCTCCATTTCCCCGTGTCTTAGCCCTGCGCCAAATTTGTCTCCGTGCCATTTTAATTACAGCCAAGGCAATCTTTATGGTGGTATTCTGCGAGAACACCAATCTGCAAAAAAGGTGATAAGTAGGACTGCCACCCAGCTTTGGTATCAGCAATAAACAGACACTTAATTGAATAATTTGACCTAAGAGGCTGATCCTGGGAAATAGCATGTTAGGAAATATTATTTGGAATACGGAAGACAGTTGAATGTTTTGCATGATGCCTGCAGTAGAGAAACCCAGTGGATTTGGCTGGTTGCCTACCAGTCGCCAATGTGGGCCATGGTGAGCCTTTACAGAGCAGATAAGTAAGCCTGTGGTATCCTGGAAGCACAGCGTTGTGTGTACGTGTGTGTGTGTGTGTGTGTGTGTGTGTGTGTGAGCATGTGTGCGTGTTTTTGTTCTTCTGCTTATGAGTT
>JAVQIZ010157945.1:0-24563 GCA_036023535.2 Galaxias brevipinnis | reverse complement strand
CCACCTTGCGTTCTTGAAAAGCCTGAATCTATGGATGTTTTGCCTGGATCAAAGGTCCAGTTTAATGTCCTCTTCTCTGGCTCTCCACCATTGACCATTAAATGGCTCAAAGACAAAAGAGAAATCATTTCCAGCCATGACTGCTCTGTGGTCAAAGACAACACCTCCAGCTCACTAGAGCTCTTCTTTGCCAAGTCCTCAGACTCTGGGGACTATCTTTGTGAAATAAAGAATGACGTGGGCTCAGCTGTCTGCCAAGCAACACTCTTTGTCAAAGGTTTTCATATATTTTTACTGACACCCTTGTCAATGTATTTCTTTAACTTTTTTTTACTATACTTACACTTGCATAACCTCCTTTTCAGAACCCCCCATTTTCCTTGAAAAACCCGAGGGGTTGTCTGTTGTAAAAATAGGAGAGAATAAACTGTTTGAGTGCAAAGTCGTTGGCACTCCAGTGATATCAATACGCTGGTTTAGGGATGCCATTGAGATGCGTCAAAATTTCAAGCATAAGATGTCCTTCTCTAACTCCCTGGCTAGCTTAGAGATAACAGCAGCTGAAGCCAGCGACAGCGGACTATACTTCTGTGAGGCCAGCAATGAAGCTGGCAGTGAAAGCTGCAGTGTGGAGCTAGTTGTAAAAGGTTTGTTGTACTTGTAGCCTTTGGCGGAAAGAGTTTTAACCACACTTAATTTCACCACATTCATTTGGCTGATTTGAACGTGGCTGTTTATTGCAGAGCCTCCTTCCTTTACTGAGGAGATGTGCCCTCAAGAGGCGGTTCAGGGAACAGCAGTGGTATTTGAGAGCAAGGTGAAAGGGACTGCCCCATACCAGGTCACATGGCTTAAGGATAACAAGCCAATCAGGTCCACCAAAAAGCACATCATCATAGAGTATGACGACGTTGTGAGCCTGACTATTCAGGACTGCAATTCATTAGATGTTGGTACTTATCACTGTACAGTAGCCAATGAGGTTGGAATCTGTTCAACCTCGGCAGATATTTCTATGAAAGGTTGGTTCTATAATGACTTATTTCCCGCGATTTCACACTGAAATAAAGCAATGTATTCTATTAGGCTATATTTCACAACCACCCTTGTTTTTATTTTTACATTAGCCCCAGCAGCATTTGTTAAGAGGATAGAGAATGTCTCCACTGTTTTGAGAGATGGCGCAACCTTTCAGTGTGTTGTACAAGGCTCACCGACTCTATCCGTACAATGGCAAAGAGATGAGAACTGGATCCTGGAAGATCCTAAGATTGAGAGGACGTTTGTTAACAATGTTGCCACTCTCAGGATCCCTGTCTGTGAAGCGAGTCACAGTGGGAAATACACCTGTCAGGTGGTCAACGAGGCTGGTCAGGACAAGTGCTTTGCCACCCTCACGGTGCAAGGTTGGTTTTGTACACGCTATGTCTTCACTTCAAAATGGAAACCTTTTATTAATACCAGTAGCCAACTTCTCACATCTTTTGTTTGCATTTTAGAACCACCCAAAATCATAGATAAACCAGAGCTGGTCAACGTGACCTTAGGGGATCCAGTCAGTTTGGAGTGCACGGTGTCTGGAAGCCCAGAGATCAAGGTTCAGTGGACTAAAGATGGCAGGGAGATCCAATCCAGCAGACAGCGTAAAGTCCATTATGAAAACAATCATAGTAGTTTAAAGATCCAGACCACTCAGATGGAAGATGGTGGTTTCTACCTCTTTGAGGCTACCAACTCTGTTGGCTCCTGTAACTGCAAAGTCAAGTTGGTTGTAGTAGGTTAGTATGATAGTTTAGAAAATTATATCTACAAAAAGAAAGACAGCTACTACACAGGTGGTGGTTTTCTTCACACTGCTAATGAGTTATTTTCTACCTGAACAGAACGAGTGCTTGCTCCTACATTCATCAAAACATTGATGGACGCCCAGGTGGTTGTGGGTTCTGTAGTTTCCATTGAGGGCAAAGTAGCCGGTTCAATGCCTATATCAGTGGATTGGAGCAGAGATGGGCGTGCTCTGGCCAAAACATCCAAGTATAACACAGCATACGTTGACAACACAGTGTCGCTGAAGATAAATCAGTTTGAAGAGGAGGATACAGGACAGTATTCTTGCAAAGTTTCAAACATAGCAGGGAGTAGTGTTTCCATGGGGACACTTACAGCAAAAGGTTGGCATTTTATTCTAAGCTTAACCCTTTTTTATATTGCTTTAAAGCTCATATCAAGATAGCAGGTTTCAAACATTGTCTTACTTTTTTCTTTTTTTTCATATCCGGGGTTCTAGTGCCTCCTAGTTTTGTATCTGAACCAGAGGGCCAATCCGTTGTGCCAAAGTCCGCAGTGCACTTCAGATGTGTCTTCAAAGGAACCCCACCTTTCAGGGTGAAGTGGTTTAAGGACAACTATGAACTAATGACTGGCCCGTCATGTGCAATCCAACTGGAGGGATGTTCTTGCGTCTTAACTCTTCCTTCAGTTGGACTCTTGCAAAATGGGATTTATTCTTGCCACGTTAGCAACGAAGCCGGCACAGTGAAGTGTGCAGCCGAGTTATTAGTGCAAGGTTGGAGTAAACTCTTTTTATTGTAGTTGGCATTACCACTTAAATAACATCACTTCTTTTAGTTCTTCATTTTAATTGCTCATCCTTATCTTCAACCTCTGCATGTTTGACTAACGCATACCATTTATTTTTCCAGGTTTATATATTGCTCCTTTTGCCATCATCCCATCTTCTGGTCATCATCTCTAGTTGTGTTAAATCTTTCTCACATGTTGTTGTTCTCAGAAATTGTAACTTGTTATGTTTTGGCCTTTACAGAACCTCCACAGTTTGTGCTGAAGCTGCCTGCACGAACCTACGTCAAGCAGTGCGAGGGTTTCCGTTTCGAGTGCAAGGTTACCAGTGCACATTCTCTGAAAATGTGCTGGTACAAAAACGACAAAAAGTTAACAGACGATGATAACTGTAAGATATCAGTTGCTGACTCGACGGCATACCTCCAGCTGCGCACAACGAGATTTGAGGACAACGGAGTGTATACCTGTGAGGCCATGAATAATGCTGGCAGTGCCAGCTGTAGCACTATCTTCACCGTCCAAGGTTAGCAAGTGCATGGACACCTTGTGAACTTCAACACCTCCTTTGTTGTTGTTGCATGCCTCCCTGGCTTTATCACAGCATGACTGTGTGCCACCTCCGAGTTGTCTGATTATAACCACTACAGCACGGACCTCCCTTAACAGTGAAATATTCCGATATGATATTAAATTTTACATTTATATTGCCTTCTTATTGTTGTGGATTTCAGACAGCATGAATTAATAGATTGTTTCTTATTGTAAGTTATTCCGTGTTGTGAAGTGCAACCAGTATCTGACACATCCAAAACTGTCTCATTTGTCTGACATGGAATGTATCTAAATATACCAATTGTAGCACGAACGTAGGCCACTGATCAAATGTCTTCTCATCTTCGTGACTGCACAGCATGCCGTAAAGAGATCTGTACTTGCTGACTGCTTGCGCAAATGAAATAGACATCATTATTATTGTTAACAAATCTTTCATCAAATTTTCTTTATAGATGCGCCGTCCTTCTTCACAACTCCCAAACCAGTGGAGGGTGTTAGGGGCAAAGACACCAGCCTGTACTGTGAGATTTATGGCACTCCGCCATTCCAGGTCCACTGGTACCACGACAAAAAGCCTCTCAAAGACAACAGGAAGCACAAGATGGTGAACGAGGGCACTTCTGCCACCCTCCACATCTTGGGCTTGGAGGTCAAAGATGCTGGCCTTTATGAATGCAGGGTTTCAAACGAAGTAGGCAGTGAGACCTGCCAAACTAAAGTTACCCTCAGAGGTTAGTAAACTATTTGCACAGCTGATGTCCATAAATCTCCTCCTAATCCTCACATGAAGTTTAACTGACCATCCCCTTTACCTTCAAAACATTTAGAACCTCCAGTGTTTGTGAAAAAACTGACCAACCAGTCAGTCAAAGCTGGTAAGGAGATGACCCTTACAGCTGCCGTGAAAGGTTCTGAGCCAATGACTGTGTCCTGGATTCAGGATAAGGATCACGTCCTTAGAGACGGCGAAAACAGGAAGATCACCTTCGAGAACAACCAGGTCACCCTCACGGTGTTCAAAGCAGACTCGACCACTTCTGGCAAATACAAGTGCCAAGTCAAAAATGACTCCGGGGTCGCAGAATGCGTTTCTGTGATTACCGTCTTAGGTTGGTAATGTTTCGGAATTGAGGCTAAATTGGCAGTTTGTTTTAATCAACAGTTAAATACAATCTTAACATCATATCCTATATGCCTCCTTACATAATCTACCTTCTTTTCAGAGCCTGCAACCATTGTAGAATGCCCAGAATCTTTCAATGTAAAGTCAGGAGACACCGCCTCCCTGGAAGTCCACGTGTCCGGATCACCGGAAATGACCACCAAATGGTTCAAGAATGGCACTGAGCTCTCCTCTAGCGGCAAATACAAGATGACCCTCACTAAGAAGGCTGCCAGCCTTAGGATTCAGTCAGCAGACAAATCTGATGTGGGAGAATACACCTTTGAGATCAAAAATGAAGTTGGGGACGCATCCTGTAAAATCAAACTAAGTGTCCTAGGTTGGTGGACATAGCTGTGTTGATGGTTGATATGAAATATGCATTTTTTTCTCCTTGAATTAATTAAATAACAGGACACTGATTCTCCTCTACGTTATCACATTACTTTAAACAGATAAGACGATTCCACCCACATTCATAAGGAAACTGAGAGATATGCATCTCGTTGTGGGTAAGCCTGGCGAGATGGAATGCAAAGTGTCTGGTTCTCCACCGTTCACTACCTCGTGGTACCACGACGGTCAGGAGATCAAGAATGGTCCAAACCATGAGATTGTATTCAGTGACAACACATGCAAAATGACAGTGCCAACTCTCAAGTTGTCGGACTCTGGAAAGTACACGTGCAAGGCTGTTAACAATGCAGGCAGCAGTGAGACAAGTGCCTCTATGTTTGTCAAAGGTCAGTATAATAGTAACCTTGCAGCACAAATCACTACAGACTATTTGGACACGTACAAAAAATATTAATCCTGTTTACATTTATTTCCTTGTATCTAGAACCTCCATCTTTCCACATAAAACCAGAGTCCAAGGAAACGTTGCCAGGCAAAAATGTAATTTTCACAGCAACGGTGAAGGGAAATGCTCCCCTTAAAGTGAAATGGTTTAAGGGACCCAGGGAAATGATCTCTGGAAAGGGCTGCTCCATCACTTTTAAAGACAACACAGCTACTCTGGAGCTGATCCGGGTGGAACAGGCTCACGCTGGAGAATACACGTGCCAAGTTATCAACGACACCGGCAAGGAGAGCTGCCCAGTTAGCCTGTTTGTCAAAGGTTGGTTTGCTTTACAGTACATTCAAAATTACTTTTGTTTCATTTTAACATACGCATTTGTTTCAGAGGATAACGTACGCATAGATACGCAGGATAGATATGTAAGTAATGGTATTACTGCTCTATTCAGAACCTGTGAAGTTTGTGAAGAAGCTGAAGGACCTCACATCCGAAAAGGGACAACCACTGAGACTGGAAGTCACATACACTGGCAGCCAGAGAATCAACGTGACCTGGATGAAGGGCGGTAAAATCATCTGGGCTTCGTACCAGTACAATGTGCTGACCACTGACAAATCCTGCATTCTCGAGGTGCTCAACAGTGACAGGCTCGAGGCAGCGGGGAAATACTCCTGCGAAATAAACAACGGAGTCGGAAGTGATATATGCCACGCACAAGTGTCTATATTAGGTAAAATCACTTATCTAACACATCTTATAAATTATAGTTTTTTTTGAAAACTATCCATTTATTGTTAAGTGGTTCACAATTGATTTATTGCACATAATTTTTCTCTGATTAATATTATCTTTAACTATAGAGCGTCCATACTTCATTGAGAAAATGGAGCCCTTGGAGGTTACTATGGGCGCTGCTGTTTACTTGAGATGCCATATTGGAGGAACACCTGACATCACTGTTGCCTGGTTCAGGAATGATGGGAAGCTGCGTGCTTCAAACATATGTGTGATGGAGTTTAAAAATGGCATTGCCACTTTGAAACTGAGCACAACTACCAAGTTTGATCATGGTGAATACACCTGCAAAGCTGAGAACCGCATGGGATCTTCCTCAGCAAGCTGCAAAGTTACTGTGAAAGGTGACGCTCACTTTTTATTTCCTTCTCATCAAACATCATGTGTTTTACTTACTGTTTAAAATACAAATAAAAAACGTATATGTATGTTCAACTGCTCTATTGTAGATACCAGAACTCCTCCTTCCTTCCAAAAGAAACTTACTAGTGTTCAAACGGCTGTAGGAAAGCCAATTTGTTTAGAGTGTTGGGTTATAGGATCCTCTCCTCTAGAGGTTTCCTGGCTAAAAGATGGTGGATCTTTGAAAAACGATGGACGATATTCCATATCTTATGCTGATAACACAGCTTCCCTAAAAATAACCCGAGGTGAAAACAGACACTCAGGAGAATACACTTGTATTGCAACAAATAGTGTTGGAACTGCGTCGTGTACAGCCACGGTCTCATTCCAAGGTTTGTTGGGTATTTGACGGATATCCTATTAAGTGTCACAACAGTCTGTGGCTAGTAGTACAGGAATAAGACACCTAAATGGTGACTGAGAACCGTTTCCTCTGCACACTAACATACTGACAGAAATGTTACTAATGTCCCTGTGTTACTTCTTCCAGAGCCTGTACGCTTTGTCAAGAAGCTGGAAGACACCACCTTCCTTCTGGGACAACCTCTCCGACTAGCGTGCACATACACCGGTAGCCAGAGAGTTTACGTGACCTGGATGAAGGACGGCAAACTAATTTGGGCTTCCTACCAGTATAACGTGAAGACTACTGATTCCACCTGCATCCTGGAGATCCTCAACAGCGACAGACTAGAGGCGGCCGGAAGATACTCCTGTGAAATTAACAACGGGGCAGGATCTGACATATGTTATGCTCAGGTCAAAATAGGTAATTCACATAAAAATACATTCAATCCTCCATTTATCACCCCAGAATATTCTAATTAATAAGCATTAAATAATCGCTTAAAGCTCTAGTTATGCTTAAATTGTTCTGCATAATATATCTGCTCGCTGAGCATAGTAACATGGCCAACTAATGCTTGTAATGCTTCTCTCAGAACCTGTGCGCTTTGTGACCCGGCTGGAGAACACCACTTTTAGAGTGGGTCACCCTTTGAAACTTAGGTGCACATACACAGGCAGCC
This sequence comes from Galaxias brevipinnis, assembly GCA_036023535.2. Classification (NCBI taxonomy): domain Eukaryota; kingdom Metazoa; phylum Chordata; class Actinopteri; order Galaxiiformes; family Galaxiidae; genus Galaxias; species Galaxias brevipinnis. The sequence goes on along the minus strand of JAVQIZ010157945.1, from coordinate 17,233 downwards.
CCAGAGTATATGTGGTTTGGCAGAAGGATGGCAAGCCAATCTGGGCCTCGTACAAGTATAATGTCAGAACCAACGATCACTCGTGTGAGTTGGACGTATTGAACAGTGACAGAGTCGAAGCTGCTGGAAGATATTCCTGTGAGATTTCCAATGCTGAAGGCTCCGATATCTGCTATGCTCAAGTCAAATTAGGTAAACGCACTAACCACCATCACACCTACAGTCTACCAACTGGTAAATTAACCTCCATACATAAGGATTTAGTATCAATCTGCTTGCTCCTTTTTTTTTATACTTGCAATTAATATAACCATTGCTTCTCTCAGAATCTGTGCGTTTTGTGAAAAGACTGGAAGACACTACTTTCTGTGTGGGCAAACCTCTCAGACTAGCTTGCACTTTCACTGGAAGCCAGAGAATATATGTAAACTGGCAGAAAGATGGCAAACCAATCTGGGCCTCCTATCAGTACAATGTGATCACCACTGATGGGTCCTGTGTGTTGGAGGTTCTTAACAGTGATAGGCCGGAGGCAGCCGGGAAATATTCCTGTGAGATTATTAATGCTGAAAGCTCCGATATCTGCTTTGCTCAGGTCAAAATAGGTAAAGTGTTTATGCAATTAATGCTTCCATGTCTTTTGTCATATATGCATGACTACCTCTACAAAATGCTTACATTGGTTTTTACAATCTCATTCATTTGTGTGCTAACATTAACATGTTGCCTATTTTCCACTAACCTTGCTATCGCTTTTCTTAGAAACTCTGGGCTTTGTAAAAAGGCTGGAAGACACTACTTTCTGTGTGGGCAAACCTCTCAGACTAGCTTGCACTTTCACTGGAAGCCAGAGAATATATGTAAACTGGCAGAAAGATGACAAACCAATCTGGGCCTCCTATCAGTACAATGTGATCACCACTGATAGGTCCAGTGTGTTGGAGGTTCTTAACAGTGATAGGCCAGTAGCCGCCGGGAAATATTCCTGTGAGATTATTAATGCTGAAGGTTGGGATGTCTGCTTTGCTCAGGTCAAAATAGGTAACTTATAAACTCACTGTAACCTGATCATCTTAAACAGAAAATAACTTTAGATAATTGATTAACCAATTAACTCCATCATCTGCTCATGCTTCTCAGCATACATGCAACTCATAACGCTTTTTGCTTCACACAGAACCTGTGCGCTTTGTAAAGAAGCTGGAAGACATTGCTTTCACTTTGGGCAAACCTCTGACGCTTAGATGCACATACACTGGTAGCCAGAGAGTTCACGTAAACTGGATGAAAGACGGGAAACTAATCTGGGCTTCATATCAGTACAATGTGAAGACCACTGATTCCACCTGTGTACTGGAAGTCCTTAACAGCGACAGACTGGAGGCGTCTGGAAGATACTCGTGCGAGATTTCCAATGCTGCCAGCTCTGATATCTGCTTTGCTAATGTCAGAATAGGTAATAGCACTAACATCATTGCAATGGTCATTAGTGGGGAGGGTTAACAGTTAAAGTAGAAGTGCCGCTGCTTCATTTTGTTTTAGCTTGACTGTTTCCCTCACATATACACGGTGTCCACACACGACTGACTTTAATATTACTCCTCTCAGAACCTGCACGCTTTGTACAAAAGCTGGAAGACGTCGCTCATGAACTGGGCCAGCCTTTGAGACTGGAGTGCAAATACATTGGAAGTCAGCGAGTTTATGTGACCTGGAAGAAAGATAATAAGCTGATCTGGGCCTCCTATCAGTACAATGTGAAAACCACAGACTCCTCCTGCATCCTGGATGTCCTGAACAGCGACAGATTTGAGGCAGCTGGAAAATACACTTGCGAAATAACCAATGCAGAGGCATCTGATGTATGCCACTGTCAGGTTAAAATAGGTAAAAGTCCCTAACAAATGTTTTATCACACTCGATGACAGTATTCGATCCATGTTGTCCATTAACATTGGTCATATGTTCGCCTTGTTTTACGGTTTAAGAAGATAAATTACACACTCACATTTCTGTAATTTCTTTTTGCTGCAATTAGTACTTTTGTCATAGCCTTTAGTTTTACAAATGGTCACACTCAACCTAACATTTTGCACATACTGCTTTGTCAACAGAGCGCATGGTCCCACCCAACTTCACCAAAAGGCCTTCTGAGTCCATGGAAGAAGCTGAAGGTCAGACAGTGAAGATCGAGGGTCGCTTGTCCGGAACCCAGCCCATGACCATCACTTGGTACAAAAACAGCAGTAGAATCAGCAGCTCTAATGACTATGAGACCAGCTTCCAGAACAACGTAGCGATGCTGTGCATCAAGAAGTCCCAGCGGTCCGACAGCGGCATGTACAGCTGTGAGGCCACTAACGAAGCTGGGAAAGCCTCCTGCCAGGTGTCCCTGTCCATCTCAGGTGCGTTTTGACAAGACAACATACTCTCCAGTCTCTTAGTATATAGGAGTGTGTGTGTACATTATCGCAAAAATATTTACAGGTTTTGTGAATGCGGTTGGTTCCAACGGGGTCCTCGTCTTGTAATGCTGTTGCTACTAACGTTGACACTCCCGCAACTTTTTCCTTTATCACCAGAGCACAAGAAGGGTCCTATCTTTGACATCCCTCTGAAACCCGTAAGTGTGAACGAGGGTGAGAAGCTGACCCTTAAATGCCACGTTCACGGATCCCCTCCGCTGAAGGTTCAGTGGATGAAAGACAGGAGGGAGCTGAAATCCGGTGGAAACATCAGGATTACGTTCGCCGACGGCACGGCCTGTCTGGAAGTCAGCCAGGCCTCTAAGAGTGACGCGGGCGACTACCTCTGCAAGGCTAGCAATGCTGCCGGCAGTGAATTCTGCAAGTCCAGGGTGACACTGAGAGGTAACAAGCTGATATCTATCTTCAACCTTTTCAGGTATCTATTTGGATATATCCACTAAGACGTATTCCAGAAGAGGGTTTCTTACCTAACCTTAACAACAGTGACGGGGTTGGATATATAAAGGTTTAAATGTACTAATCTGTAATGATCCTGATGTTCCTTTAGAAAAAGGAGCAGCACCTGCCCCTGCTTCCACTGAGAAAGCTCCAGCAGCAGCACCTGGAGGAGCACCAGCAGCAGCACCTGCAGGAGCACCAGCAGCAGCACCAGCAGCGCCCGTGGCGGCCAAGAGATTCGACAACCTGTTCTTCATCGATGAGCCCGTGAGCACCAACGTTACAGAAAGTACGTATTGTGCAAAGTCACAGAATGAAAGAATCAAACACAGTAAAGAAAAAAATGAAATGAACAACATTTAATGTCATGACTCCTCCTATGATGTCCACCAGAGGCCACTGCTACGTTCATCGCTAAGGTGGGAGGAGACCCCATCCCCAGCGTGAAGTGGATGAAGGGCAAGTGGAGACAGGTGACTCCCGGCGGGCGCATCACCATCGAACAGAAGGGCCAGGACACCAAGCTGGAGATCAGAGAGGTGACCAAGTCTGACTCGGGCCAGTACAGATGTGTGGCCTCCAACAAAGAGGGAGAGATTGAAAGCAGCGTTGACTTGAACGTCGTCAAAAAAGAAGCAGCCACAGCAGGGGACGGAGACTTCAGAGCTAAACTGAAGAAGTAAGAGAGATAGCAAAGCATCACAATATATTAATAGTTATATTCCGATGACAATGATGTTTTAAGCATGGTACTGTGTTTAAAATGCATTCCGTCATATCCCCTTGTAGGACCCCATCTAAACAGAAGAGTCCTAAAGGAGAGATGGTCAACATTGTGGAATTACTCAGAGGAGTGGACCCTAAGGACTACGAGAAGGTGTGTCAGAAGTACGGCATTACCGACTACAGAGGTATCCTTCAGGCCATTGAGTTCCTGAAGAAAGAGAAAGAAGGGGAAACTGGAAAACAAGTAAGAACTTTTTTAAATGGCACACTGGAGTATTTGTCTTGTAATATAACTCTGACATTGGTCCATTTTAAACTCATTTGCAGAAAAGTCATATTGTTAAATTTATATTAAATGGCCCCTTTTCTTTTCCAGGAGACTGAGCATGGTGGAAAAACTGAGGAGGATTTGTCCACGTTTATGAAAGATTTGCAGTCACAGTCCCAGGCTGAGGTATTTCATGATCCATACATTACTTATTATTAAATTATTCCTTTTTTAAATGGCATAATAAAAATGTATGATAGTAAAAAATTATAGGAAATTGAAAAAACATTTTCACTTGCAGCCTGTCACTGTGACAAAGGACATCACCGACCAAACTACTGCTGAGAAGAAAGTGGCAGTGTTTGAGTGTGAGGTTAAGATCAACTACCCTGAGATCTCCTTGTCCTGGTACAAAGCAACACAGAAGCTTGAGAATGGTGACAAGTATGACATCAGCAAAGTTGGCGACCGCCATATTCTTAAAATCAAGGATTGTCGGTCTTCAGACATGGGAAACTATAGAGTGGTCTGTGGACCTCACATCTCCAGCGCCAAGCTGACCGTCACCGGTAAGTCTCCATTTAAACTCTGCTTTTTCTATGTTTGTGTAAGTACTTTGGCAAGTTGACAAATGCCAAAAATATAGTTTTTCTTATTAGGTGAATTAAAACACCACAAGTGAGACGTTCTAGTAACATCTCAGCTGGACTGTCCTTATTTTGTTACTTGCTAACCTCTTTGCACTTCTTTGCTTACATGTGAAGTGTATGTTGACGTTCTTGAGATGTTTGTGATATGTTCCTCTGTTCTTTTGAGAAAAACTATTATTCTGGAGATCAATCAGTGATCACACTGTAAATAATAGGCGGATATTTAAATCAGGATTTAAACTTAAATATAAATCTTACATTCTAAACATTAACCGGGATTTAATAGTATATTCAAATAGACTAACTCCAAATGTTTCGTTTTAGCTGACCAAATTCAGTTCACAAAGCGCATCCAGAGCATTGAGGTGAATGAACGCCAGTGTGCAACCTTTGAATGTGAGTTGTCGTTCGACGATGCTATTGTGTACTGGTACAAAGACTCGTGGGAACTAAAAGAGAGCCCAAAGTACAACTTCAGAAATGAGGGCCGAAGACACTTTATGATCATCCGCAATGTATCCGCTGAAGACGAAGGTTTGTAGTGTTAAGACCAAGTCATACGTTTTCCAAGTACATTTTCTTACACTCTTGTCTGACGTATAACATTCTTCTGATGAGCTCGGCTATGTCACTAATCTCTTAGGCGTTTACTCGGTGATAGCTCGGTTGGATCCCATGGGTGAAGCTAAAAGCACAGCTGAGCTTTACCTTTCAGGCAAAGGTCTGTACCTTTATTAGCTAGAGAGCATTTCAAGCGTTGTCGAACATTCCCGTGTTTTAATACACATGTCACCTGCTCCTTTTACAGAAATTGTTTTGGGAAAGGTTCCCTACGGTGAGTATTTTCCAAAGCTTCTTAAAACTAAAATAAGAAAAAATAGCAACAGTGAAGCCTCATATTATCCTTAATAAAGCACAACATGAATTGCCTTTTTTTCATACTAAAGTATACGTTGAGTAGTTATTTTGAATAAGGTGGCAGTTTACATAATCTTTTATTGGGGATCTGTGAGGTTTTACAGTCAAACTATTTCTAAACTATGACTTCCATTTTATACACTGATAGATTCTGAATTTTAAAATATACGTAATCTTTAGATGTCCCCGATTCATCAATCCAAGTGCCAGATGCACCCTCTATGGTTGAATACAGAGGTAAGACCAGGGTGTTTTATAGGTCAACATCAGACCTAGACTCTCAACGAGTTAAATCAATTAAAAATGTCTTACTAAGAACAATCTAATAATTTCATTATAACTATTCTTCCCCTTTGTTTGATTGAGACGTGCACATGAGCCATGATTCATCATTCTACTAAATCTTAACATCATCATCTTAATAAACCATTATCCTCAAAAAAATGTGTGTGGTGTGAGCATTTGAGTACCTTGAAAACCTAAAATCATCCATCGCTTCTACCTGCTCATTTTCTCCACTTAATCTTAACTATCAAATGACGTATTTGTGTGTAACAAAATGATTACGTCTATGAAAACAACAATTACTTCTTAAATTAAACATTCTGTTAATCTAATTGTGTCTTGTGGTCCAGAATCCGTTTCTCTATGTATTTATGTATGTCTCCATCTTATTTGTGTGATCTTTTATTCTCTGTGTGTATCTGGTCTGTTGATCTTTCTCATATCTTGCTGCTTCCCTCTTTGTCTACATCAACTCTACTATTAACATGCTGTCAGTCATTTTCATGGTCAATTCGTTTCCTTTGATTGCTTTTTTCATCAGTAATCTAAGTACTTGTTAATCGTTTAAGTGTAATCTTGTTTCTCTACAATTTCTGTGTTAGTGAACGACACATTTTATGCGGTTAATACTATAAATGTCCTCCGATGAGGAAACATCTAAGTTAACCTTTTTCCACCAGCAGAGAGACAAGTCGTGGAGGAGAGTGTTGACAGAAAGTCAGTTGGAACGAGAGAAGAAGTGCCTAAAAAAGGTATTCAGCTATGGCAGCTTATGGCAGTCCCAAAGCTTCTGGCTGTAAATTAACAAGCACAATGACCTTCATTTTTCACAACGATGAAAAATGTTGAAAGCAAGTTGTTTTGTGTATATGTTATGTCATGTCTAAGTGGCATCTTCAAGCTCTTTAGTCTGTCATAACCCCTCATTAGAGGCTTTTACTTTGTTTCATCTTTAACTTACTAAGCAGAACTCTTTCCGCATTTTCTTATTCAATGTCACACTCTTATTAACCACAGCCATAACTGTAGTGCTCTTAAATAACTATCTAGAGCTTTTAGTTGTTGCTGGAGTAGAAATAGAAGTCAAACCATGGCAGTAGCATTCTAATAAAAATAAATATTCTTGAAGTTCCTGAAGCTTACAAGAAGCCAGAGGAGAAGAAGGAGACAATGGCTCTAAGCAAAGGTATCAACTACAATCTCATCTTCTGTTTGCTGTCTTCAGTCTTCACTGAACGTGTCCCTATTCTTTATGTTTGTGAAGTCTTATTATTATTGCTGTTGTTTGTGAACAATTCTTTCTTAATGTCCATGTGTCACATTATGTGCAATATGTGTTGGTCAGTACTTAGAAAATTTAAAAAAAGATGATGTTTTTCAAGTACCTGAGGAACGGGAGCCTGAACAAAAGCTTTCTCTGGCTGAACCGAAACAAAAGGAGCCACCTGCCCCAAAAGGTAATGTGTGTGTTTGTTTGCTCGCTCTGCTTCTGAAACTCTTTTCTTTGCCTTCTTTCCTCTTTAAAGACGAGAAAAATATGACAGAGAAAACTAAATCAATGCAATCATCACTACTGAATGCTTTCAGTCTGAATGATTTCATACATTCAGTAATATGATTTCAAAATGTATTTATTCTTTAAAGAAGCTTGAAAAGGCATCTTTATGTGTCAATGCAGCCTAGTTTTCACATAGTTGATTAAAGTGCTTGTCTATTTATAATGTCTGTCACACTGTGTTCGGCATGTCATTTTTAATGTCCACTTGTTTGGTTTGTGATTGTAATACTTGCAAATATGTTTGTAAAATGATATTGCTCTTACAATGCTTGTGAAGTCATTCACCACATAACATTGGATACTTTTTGACTTGTTAAGAGCATTCAACATGAATTCTCGCCTCTTCTTTACTCTTTTACATGGCTGTCCATAGTTCTTATAGTTACTGATGTGTTTCTTTATTACATTGAAGATGCACGTAAGTCCACACCTCAAATGGAGCCAGAAATGGCTGTCATTCCAAAGACGGTGCCACGAGAGGCTGTAGGCACTGATCTCAAAATGCCACTGCAGTCAGAAATGGTACCAGAGTCCAAAAAAGCACCTGAACCCAAAAAAGCACCTGAGCCCAAAATGGCTCCCGTGACTAAGGTGGAAGCTGAACCAAAAGCCCCTCAAGCCAAAGGTAGGTTTTGTTTCATTGCAAATTAACTTTGCTACTCTTCATCTTTGCCAGGCTCTGCTTTACTTGATCTTAATGGTTAGTTTAATGGGTGTAAGTGTCTTAACAGCTTTCTGTGTTTGTTTGTTAAATTTGTTTGTAGTACATTTATGTTCAATGCTGTTCATTTACCGTCCAATTACATTCCTGTTTAGTGTTGTTTGTAATTGTCAAATTTTTTAACAACATTCTTTTAGTTTAGTAATTAAACTAAAACTCTTTCAAGTTGCTGAAGAGTACCAGTGGAAGCCTGATAAGATACCTGAGCCATCTCCAAAAGAAGTAGCTTCACAGAAAGGTATCTTCAAGCACTGTACAAGGACCAGTTTGCTATTGTATATTTATCACAGTTTTAACACTATCCTACCCTGCTCTATTATCAAACCTTTTCTTGTGAATTCTTAAATTGGGGCTTGACCTAAATTCAAATATTCACAATCACCTAGCCAATTTAAAGTCACAAGAAAATGTAGGTAGTTTCAAGGTTTGTGTTTTAGCAATTTTTTTAAAGCCAAACTTTAGGAGACTTTTGTTAAAATAAAGACTATCTGGAGCTATTCATTCCATTGATGGGTTTTAGTGGTAGAGATAAACAACTGATTAAATGTTCTCAAAGTGCCAGCTACACCCAAGAAAGAAGAACCAGCCTCTCCACCAACAGCGCCCAAGGCAGCTCCAACCACAACTCATGGAACGACAGCAAAAGGTATAGAAAAAGTATAAAAGTCATGAGGATATCCATATAACTTCTTATTGAATCTTAAACTGCTTGTTCCCTACATGTTAATGTTTTTTGTGTTATATTTTGTGTCCTCTTTGATTGTCCCGAGCACTCGTTAGAGTGTGATAAGAACTTCAGCGCTCGTTAGAGTGTGATTATTACTTTCTAATTTGCTCTTAAATATCAACTCACCAATTTACTTTCAAGTGGTTATCGATGAGCCTGCTCGACAACATGAACAAGCCAGACCTAGCAAGCCCGAGACTCTGCAGAAACTACCCCAGGAGCCTAAGTACACCCCAGAGACCAGACCTAGCCAGCCTGAGACACTGCAGAAACTACCTCTTGAGTCTAAGTATACCCCAGAGACCAGACCTAGCCAGCCTGAGACACTGCAGAAACTACCTCTGGAGTCTAAGTATACCCCAGAGACCAGACCTAGCCAGCCTGAGACACTGCAGAAACTACCTCTGGAGCCTAAGTATACCCCAGAGACCAGACCTAGCCAGCCCGAGACTCTGCAGAAACTACCCCAGGAGCCTAAGCACACCCCAGAGACCCCACAACTAGTACCCCAGGGGCCAAGGCAAGTCTCAGAGGAGCCAAGGGAAACATCTGACAGGCTGAAGAAGGTTCCTGAGGTGTCAAAGCAGGCACAGCCTCCACAACAGCAAGGTAGATATTACTTATGTCAAAGGTTGAGTAATTACGGACTTTTGGCATAACCTTCAAATCTTTCCATCTTCTTCTGTGTTGTCGTAAACAAATAATATTTGTGCTGTTGTGTTTGTGTTTCCCCTTTTTTGTTATGACGTTGTCATTCACATCTTACACAGTCAAACCACAGGAAGTGACCCTGGACACAAAAGCAATAGTAAAACCTAAACCTGATGACATGGTCCCAGTTAAAGGTATGCTTCACAGTACCTGTGTCATAGTGTACCTGTTTCTCTAGCTTACTGCAGCACACATGTATAGTGTACCTGTTTCACATAGTTCTGTACATTAAATGTACCCATTCTATATAGTGGTCCAGAGAACAGACAAGGTCGCTCCTACTGGGAAAGTAGATGTCTCGCCTCAGCTTAAAATTGCTCCACAAGAGAGAGGTATAACTCCCATGTTTGTTATGTTGCAAGATTATATCCCACACTGTTAAATCAACCTTTAACAGCTGAATACATCAAACTGAATTTATGTGTATTTTTTGTCTTGTCTGTCATCTTCTTTGTCACCGATCTATGGTGCACATCTTCAATCTTGGGTTTATTCTTAAAGCCACATCGCCGCACACTAAAGTGAAGACAACGACAGTGATCGAAAAGCATCACAAGTCTTCACCACCACCGTCAAGTTTAAGTGAGAGAATCACTCTGGTAGAAGAAACATCCAGACTAGAAGAGGTTGTAACGTATGAGAGAAGAATGGGGTCTATACAAACCCATGTGAGGGCAGAGGAAATAGAGCAACACCACAAGCTGGACGTAGATACTACAATGTATGAAGACTATCAGCACACTAGTGACACATACAGTAAATATGAGCACACACAGATTACAGAACCGTATGAGGAAGAGGAAGAAGAAGATGAGGTGGAGGTAGGTGTTGCGACTCAGGCCTCTATGACGACCTCAAGTTCTACTATCGCTACCAATGAAGAAGAGGATGAACCTGAAGACGCTGCTCCACAAAGTGCACCATCTTATTACCCTGATAAAGTAACTTTATATGAGCAAGAACGTGATAGTGCCCCTCACAAGAAAGCTAAGGAAGTCACTCCATCTAAGAAAACCACTGCTGTTACTGAAGCTAGGCCAGCTGTTTTAAGAAAAGAGGAAGTCACTCCATCTAACAAAACCACTGCTGTTACTGAAGCTAGGCCAGCTGTTTCAAGAAAAGAGGAAGTCACTCCATCTAACAAAACCACTGCTGTTACTGAAGCTAGGCCAGCTGTTTTAAGAAAAGAGGAAGTCACTCCATCTAAGAAAACCACTGCTGTTACTGAAGCTAGGCCAGCTGTTTCAAGAAAAGAGGAAGTCACTCCATCTCAGAGGGACATCTTTGTCACAGCTGAAGAACCGGTTAAACCAATCCCTTCTGAGAGAGAAGTTGGATTACCTGAAAAAGCTGTCCTGCCTAAAAAGGAGTCGTCTCAAAGAGAAACAGCTGTACCCGTCCTCAAAGAAGTGACACCTCCTCAGGAAAAGGTTTCACCTGTGAGAGACGTTTCTCCAAAGACAGCCATCCCTCCAAAGAAAGAATTATTGACACCAAAAGACATTAAACCTCAAGAGAAAACTGCTTCCCCCTCTTCTCCGTCTAAAACGGATGTTTCTTCCCAGGAGGAACCAACTGCCCTTAAGGAAGTTGCTTCAACTAAGAAAACGGTCCGAACTACACAGAAGCCTACCCCTATTGAAGTAGCTGCCTCTCCTAAAGAAGACACAACTCCAGTACAGATCGCCATTACCCCTCCTTCAAAGAGAAGTGTCCCTACTAAGGAAGAGCCCACTCCACTGAAAACAGTAGTTTCTCCTACAAAGGAGACTACTAGCATTGAGGGAAAAGAGTCTCTAAAACAAGCCATTGCGACTGAAATACCTGAAGAAAAACCCAAAGAAGACATCAGTAAGCCACAGAGAGTTGAGAAGAAATCTCCTAGTCAAGGTACTTTCATGAACAACTTGAATTAACATGATCGCTCTAAGATCGACAACATCTTAATACAACTCCTAATATGGAGATATTTTTGTAACATCTTGCTCTTCGTCATGTTTGTTCGACGTTTTCTTCAAAATACAATGGGATTGAATCCCGCCTCTTATCACAGAAATTATACAATAGTGCATTATTAGCTTTAACAATAGTCTTGACTTTTGTCTAACTGTGATTAACAAATATTGATTGACTATGTGTCTCCTTATTTAAACCTTCCTTTTTTATGATAGTACTGTGCGTCAAAATGTTTGTTTTGTCTGAATGTGAAAATAGCTTCTCTAAATTAGACCATGACTTTCTTCTGAAGTGGCCCCTGGTTCAATCACCGACGGTGCCTTTCTGTCACCACAGAGACTTTATTTTTAATAATCCTTTGTTGTGTTGTTTGTCTTGTAAACTTGCTCCTTATCTTCTCACATCCACATCTGTTCTTTATTTGTCCTAGATGTTTTTGTTTGTTTGTTTGTATCCGTTATCTTTTGTTTGTATAACATCTTGGCTGAGAATATTGCTATCTTGATTGTGACCATTGGCATGCTTATATTCCAAGTGTCTCCAGATAAGAAGCCATCCGCACCTATATCATCTCTGGCTTCACCTGCAGAGAAAGTCTCTCCTGCTGCAGGTAGCCTCTTCTGTTTGTCTTATTCATGTTGTTTAATTGTACGTCTGTCACCTCTTCGTAGTCCATTAAATCTTAGCCAACATTTTAATTACTTTGGCGTTCTTATAGCTAAAGTGTCACCAGCAGAAAAGGCTAAAGTTTCCCCAGTTGAAAAGCAAGTCTCTCCACAAAGCATAACGCCGCCACCATCTTCTGTTTCGAAGAAAGACTCACCTCCGGAAGGTAATCTGTCTTCTGTTTTTGTCATTGTGTGTCTGTGTTTTGTCTTCACTTTTGTCTGGCTCTTCACAGAGAATCTCTTTTCCACTTCTACATTTCAAAAAATGAATCTGGTTGTAAAAAACACCCTTTAATTTCTCTGTTGCCTGTCTGTCAGTCTTAATTTCTATATGTTGATTAATTTTGAGGTTTAATTCAGATTTGTTGTACAGTACTCTAACATACTTGCGTGTTTTCTTAACAAAAGGTGTGAATAGTGATACTGCTTTGTCTTTGACCACACTTTATTTGACTTAGCACTACCAATGCAAAGGTCAATACAGTTGGTCTAAATTTTGTATTAACTTGAGAAAACAGAGGTAAGTTCTCAATGACCAGCTGGAGGAGCTCATGAGTAAAGTCATTGCATTGACTAATGGCAAACATCTTTTGTAGAAACCTTAACTTCAATAATAAGAAAGAAGGAAATAAAACAAACAACTTGCATGACACATTTTCTTCCTTCACTAAAGCAACTGCCTGCTCTTACTGTCAATGTCTCTTTACTGGAATTATTTCCATTTACCTCCCCAATTCCAAACGTGTATTTCTGTCTCTTCTAATTTGAATTTCGTTCAAACTCTTGCAGACAAAGGCCCAGTTACAGCACCTGGACCAGCCCCCAAAGGTATATCAATAAAAAGCTTAATTAACAAGCAGAATCACGCAAAAATACTTGTTACAGTACCACATTGTTTCGCTAATTATTTTTTCCAAAGAAACTGTGTGTTGTAACATTGTTGATGTTCCGCTTTTTGTCCAATTGATACATTGTGTACTATTGGTACTACTGTGTGTCTGTAAATGTCTGTGTCACCACACAGAAATCAATTTACTTAATATTAAACACAACATGTTGTTAGTTTCGAAACAGGAGTTGTGTCTCTTATAAGGGTCCATGTTGGGTGTATTGTATGTATATTTTACACATGTATGTTTTGTAAAACTCCTTGAACCACAGTTGCGGTTGGTAAGCCAAAGAGCAGGCTTCCTGCTCAGGAGGAAGTGACTCAGGATGTTCCAAAGTTGAAGAAAATGACCAGAGTTTCCAAAGACAAAATGGAAGAACAGGAGACCATCAAGCTGAGGAAAGTGCCAACCAAGCCTTCAGAGGAAGAGAAGGAAGTCATAACACATAGAGCAGAGGTGACAAGGCATTACGACCCTATGTCCACTGTCACAGTGGAGAGTTATGAAGCAGAGAGGTGTGTGATCACAACCTCCAGAGCTGAAAGGACCTACTTTGCAGAAGAAGTCGAGGGGAAGGAGGGCTATTTTGAGAAGCCTGAAGAGAGCGCCATAGACGACCAAGCAAAGGAGACTGGTTTAAAGAAACCAATCAAGACGCAGAAGGAAGAACGCCCAGAAGAGCCTGGTTTAGCTCGAAAGAAAATATCAAAACTTCCCTCAGACGAAAAAGAACAAGAAACGGTCAAATTAAAACCGTTTGAAAGACCCGCTAAACCTGAGACTGCAGTGCCAGTAAAAAACAAGGAGAGTGAGGTTAGGAAGGGCAGTGAATCAGAGCCTTTTAAAAGAGGTGAGAGGCCAACAAAAGATGACCCTACTGCTCCTTTGAAGAAGTCTGACCCTGTATATGAGGCTATCACAACCCCTAAGGATGACAAACCCGTCAAGACTAAAGTCACTCCAACACCCGACAAAGAGAAGGAGAACGTGGAGCTGAAGCCATTTTCTAAGACTCCTAAAGCTGAGGTAAAATCCCCCGAGGAAAAGAAGAAGAAGCCGTCGGACATCAAGGCACCTAGTCAGACTCCCAGAGAGGAGCCTGGTGTGCAGCTTAAGAAGGTGGAGAGACCAGAAACAACAGAGCTGAAGAAGTCTGAGACGCCCAAAGAGAAAGACGACGCAGTACGGACGGAGAAAGAGAGAGAAATAGCACAGAAAACAGTAGAAAAAGTCAAGAAAGGAGAAGAGGTTACGAAGAGTCCCTCTCCAAGGGTGGGTACAGAAAAGGAACCCATGGAGCAGCTGAAGAAGGTGGAGCTGAAAAAGACTCCGTCACCTAAAGTAGAGAAACCCAAACCAAAAGAACTGGAATCAGTTCCTGTGGAGAGGAAGCCGAGCGCAGACAAAATTAAAAAGATGCCTAAAAAGATTTCTCCCACAGAGTCACCAACAATTGAAGCAATTAAACTCAAAAAGGTTCCAAAGAAGCCTTCCCCTGAAGAAGAAAAGGCCGCAGAACCAGAGAGACCTGTCAAAGGGAAAATCCCCATGATCAAAGAGGTTTCTCCTGGATCCGTGCAGGTCAGGAAGGTCCCAACTCAGAAAGAGGAGGAGGTGTTCGAGGAAGAGGAAGAGTACGAAGCGGAGGAGGAGGGAGAGGAAGGCGAGGCCTGGGGCTGGGAGCTGGTGCCGCGAGAGGACTGGGAAGAGCAATCACCAGAGGACGGGGTCAGAGAGACTCCCGGGATGCCGGGCGACAGGCGAGGTGAGACGGGACAAACGCTGAACCTACAAACCGACCACTCCGGAGTTCTCTGCCTCTAATCATCATCCACCACGCCGCTCCATCCACCCATCCACCCATCCATCACGCCGCTCCATCCATCCATCCATTGATGGCAGGGGCCGAGGTCCATTCATCTCTGTCCATCCATCTACCCATCCATCCATCTACCCATCCATCCATCTACCCATCCATCCATCCATCCATCCATCCATCCATCCATCCCTCTGCTCCATTCATTTACCCATTCATCCATCCACCCATCAATCCATTCCTTCTACCCATCCATCCATCCATCCCTCACTCAGGAGCCGTTTGACCTAATTTGGAGATCTTCATTTGTCCATAATCTTTATGAACCACCACCCTTTCGTTCATAATTCAATTTTTCTTCTTTTTTTTCCATCTTAATGTATGTCCTTTCATATGATATTTGTCTGTCATGTCTTAATTTTATTCATCTCATATACACATATTGAACCGATGTTTGACTATCACCCTCATGTGTCTGTCATTTTCACTTGTTTGTCAAATCTTCTTCTCAATCATCCACCAGTGTGTGACGCTGTCATCTTCATATTTGTCTTCAAGTTATACGTGTACTAAAAGATGCCACATCTTCATCTAATGTGTAATTTGATCATTCTCCTTCTTTTATCATATGTTGCCTAAATGTTCATGTGATTTCAGCTAATGACAATGCATTAATGTCATTTATCACACCATCTAAACCATCTTGTATCCATCATCTTCATATCTTCCAAACACTGCATCATTCTCAATATATTTATTTACGATGCATGTTTAACAATGTACAATGTTTGAACATGTTCGTTTTTTTTTGTCTGTGTTATTGTACATATCTTTGCTTATCGTCCACTGATCAGTTCTCTTAAACACGAGACAACTCACACTGTTGTTTTTCATCCAGATGGGAAACCCAAAGATGAGCCATCCAAAGGCAGAGGCAGAGGATTTGGGGGTGAGAATTTACACTTAGGACCTTAGAAATACACACTTAAGCTCTAAGCAAAGTGTGAGTTGTAAGTTTTCTTTCCTGTGTCACGTTTGTGAGTAGGCAATCCTTGGCAGATTTTGTAAACTCTTTGATGTGCTCTTCATAAAAATACCAGGTCTTCTGTTTGTCTTATGCCCTCTGCTGATCTTTAGTTTTTGTTCTTCAAACTAAATAACTGCGCAAATTCTAACAAAATAATACATTTGAACCCTTTTTGTTTAGCTGGTAAAACCCCGTCCCCCGGCGATGGTGGAAAGGGCCGGGGTCGGGGAGCAGGAGGACCGTCCCCGCCAGAGGAACCCTTCGGAGGATTCAAGCTCAAAGCTGTTCCTCTCAAGTTCACCAAGAAGCTCACGGATATTGTGCTTAGTGAGTCTGAGTCTATTGGAGGATCGGCTTTGTTTGAGTGTGAGGTCTCCCCCTCGACCGCTGTGACTACTTGGAGCAAAGAAGGCAGCAGTATACGCGAGAGCCCGAAACACAAAATCACCTCTGACGGCAAAGACCGCAAGCTCAACGTGGTTGATGTGCAGCTGTCCGACGCTGGGGAATACACGTGCACTGCAAAGAACGCCGGGAAGGAAGTGACATGCACAGCCAAACTGATCGTTGAAGGTACTCAAGTACTTTTTAACATGTTTTAAAACATAAAGCATAACCCTGTCCACAATTACATGTAGAACTTGTGGTCTATTCAAAGTCCAAGAATATGTCAATAAGGAATATGTAAATCTAATCCGAGTAAATTATGACTGAAAGTCACACTTTAAAGTGAACACTCAACGATGGCATTTACAGTTACGCTTTAGAGTAAAGAGTAAAGAGTAAAGTAAAGAGTTAAGGTCACCATATTCAAAGCCATGACAGTTTGGTGCTAAGACACAGGAGTTATCTAATATAAATGGTCTCTCTCCCCATAAAGAACTGCCACTCAAATGGATCAAGGAGCTTGAGCCAGAAACGTCTGCCATTAAAGGCCAGCCTCTATACCTGACCTGTGAGGTAAACAAGGAGAAGGACGCAGTCTGGAAGAAGGACGGACAACAACTGAAGAAGAAAGCTGGAAAGATAACTATCAATGTCATCGGAATGCAGCACGCTATCACCCTCCAGAACACCATAGAGGAAGACACAGGTGTCTATACCTGCGAGGTGGAGAACCTCAAGACTCAAACCACCGTCAAAGTGATTGGTACGTAGTAGTAAAAGTCTCCAAACATAGTATAATGCACGTTGTAGAATTATTCATTATATTTATGTGCCGTATACAGTGTAGCGGGTGACTGAACACTGATCAAATAAAATCCATCTCAACAGAGATCATCAAAGACTGGCTGGTGAAGCCTCTGAGAGACCAGCACGTGAAGCCCAAAGCTAAGGCTACGTTTACCTGCGAGCTCTTCAAGGACACCCCCAACTGGAAGTGG